>JAZHYW010055052.1:0-14684 GCA_037355805.1 Ixodes ricinus | reverse complement strand
TCAATTCAATTCAATTCAATTCGTTTATTTACTCCCATGATACATATGGGTGATGGAGACAGGGGAAAAAGCTGCAAAGGTGCAGCTTGACAAAGCCCCTGCCCCCTATAGGCAGATCGGCCGACAGGAAAAAAATAATACTAGACTAGTGGACGGAAAAAACAATCACTGCAATGCAGGAAAGAAGAAGTAAAAAAAAATCAAGTTTGACACAAATACTTTGCGTATTGTTTTCTTATTAAGTCTATCAAGACAGACATCGTGTTCTTTTAAAAGGTTAAGTACTGTGGGAAGTGTATGTTCTAACATTTGAAGCGCGTAGTTTGTTCTAGGACGAGGTGCTCTCCAGGATCCGGCGCTGTGCTTGCATACATAATAGTTTTTACACTTAATTTAGAAATCCGCGGTAATGGATGATCAGAAAATTTAAGGGATGCCACGTAGACTGTCGCAAGTTTATATTTAAAATATTCTTGAATTTCGTAATACTTTATGTTTATTAAAAAGTGGTTCAGTGTGTGCATAATACGACGTATTCGCTACGGTACGAATTGCTCTTTTTTGCAATAAAAACAGTTTATTAATGTTTGTACTGGTCGTAGTTCCCCACACTAGGTGGCAATAGGCAATACGAGAGTTGAATAACGCATTATAAATTAGTCGAATAGTTGAATCTGTCTTGACCGAGACTTGTGCAACTTTGTTGCTGGCATTTCCAGTCTCAACTATTTCCCGTCTAATTATGGTTATCGACAAGACAGAGATTATGATACCACGGGAATGAAATTAGGGGTGGGGTTCTTGTTGCGGTTAAATCCGGAGTTCAGTCTCACCGAAGGAAGGACTTAGAATCCTATTTAGAATGCACCTGGGTTGAAATACCTACGAAAATATGGGTTTAATTACTTAATTGAAAATTATTATTTCCCTCCCCTCTTTGATGAGGCACAGTTCATAGCACGCTTCGAAGCACTCCAAACAACCATTAACTTTTCTAAGTTTCGGGTTCAGGTATACGGTGATTTTAACTTACCTGGAATTAACTGGGCAACTGGTATATCTTCCTGTACAACAAGCGTGACTTCGAGGAAAGCGTCGTGGCTATTATCATCTGCGAACTTTCTTAAATTTTTCCCAGTACAATGAAATAGCGAATGCATGTGGTAACGTTCTTGACTTGTGCTTATCTAACTCCCCGCTTGAGCGGACAATGCCGGCTGATAGCCCACTTGTGCCAGTTGATGTCTACCATCCGCCGTTTATAACAAAATTTTCCTTATCTGGCCCGCCACGTGCGAAAGTAAGTTCAGTCGCTTTTTGTTATTCCCGGGGAGATTATCTTGGTTTATACAGATTCCTTGAACAGCGTACAACTGGTCGGAGGTATTATCTGATGAAATAGTCGACTCAGCTACTGAAAGATTATGCTCCATTGTTAAAAATGCACTTAATGTCTTTGTTCCGAAAAGGCGCACGTGCCCCCTCCCACTATCCCTAGCTGGTTTTCTAGAAATTTAAAGATTTGTTCGCGGAAAAAGCTGCACTATCATCGTTTATATAACAAGACAGGACTAGACGTTTGGTATCAAAAATTCAGTATTTATCGATGCCTGGTTAAACAACTGTGTAAATAGGACAAGCGTTGTGGGAGCGAGTTGGCCACCACGGCCAGAGGCCGCTGCCGACCGCCCAAAACTGGACAGCATCCGATGCGCGCAACAGCGCACGTATACGACAGGGGCAGAAGCCTATAAAAGAAGGCACACGCCCACAGAACGGGAGGATGGACCGTGGCCACGGAGGCGTGCAGTCCGAACGCTCCGGCAATGTTTTACGTTGATACTAACAACCCATTCCTGTTACTCTAATAAATGTAGTTTCTCGTTATGGAAATCCCGGCTTCGTGTTGTTCCTCCCGGATGGGCATGCAGCAAGGCAACCCTACCACATGGCGCCCAACGTGCTTTTGCTGCCCTTCTGTCGGAACGACACGGGGCTGGGTTTCTTCTCTCGGTAAGTTTTTTTCAACTGCGGCGTTTCTTTTTGAAGTATTGCTGGTAATCGCGACAGCGCGATTGTTCGTTGATTTGGAGCCTCAAAACATTGCTTAGTCACGCGGGGGCGTGTTTATTTTTCTCGAGTGGCGTATACCGCCTGCTGCCGCACAGGTTTTCTTGTCTGCTTGGCGTTTTTGTTTTTTCCTACCATGTCTCCCACACTACGGTCCGAGACGAGGGATGGCGAAAGCCTGGAGCAAGCGCGGATCCCGGAGCACGCCCGGCGGATGCGCAAGCTGAATTGCTGCTGAAGGTGGCAGCCATGTGTGATGCGGTCACACAGCGTCTCGCCGTGCAGCAGTCACCTGAGCCGGAGCTGCGTCCCCAGCTGACAGGGTGCCGAGTGCTACACTGGCTACAACGACGCCAAGGGTCGATGATCGTCCGACTCTTCTGCTGGATGACGGACTTCGTGCGCTACATCCCTCAGGCTAGTACGAGGTCTCCGTTCGAACAGTGATGCCTCGGAAGTTACGTAAGTCCTTCATCAGATACATGCACAGCTCTGCCTTAGCCGGACACAGCAGTGGGAGCAAAACTTACGATAAGTTGTCCCAGATTGCGACGTGGCCCGGCATGCGGCAAGATGTACTGAGGTATGCGCGTAGTTGCCCGTCATGCCAGAAAGCGAAGCCACGTGGTGGTCAACCCCAGGTTTCATGCAACCGATCGCAAGCCAGAGCCCTTGGCAGATCTGTTGCTGTGACGTCATGGGTCCATTTCCACGTAGCCCACGCGGAAACCAGTACTTGTTCGTAGTAACAGACCATTTCACCAAATGGGTGGAGCTGTTCCCTTTACGAAAGTTGGACTCGCAGAAAATATGGGACTGCCTACTTCAAGTTTTCGCGCGTTTTGGTTTCCCGGCAAGCCTAATTTCGGACAATGCGTCGTATTTTACAAGCAAAGTGTTCGTCGATGCATGCGCGGTTCTGGGAATTGAACATAAGCGGACTTCGCCGTATCATCCACAGGCAAATATAACCGAAAGGGTAAATCGAAACCTTAAGATGATGCTTGTTGCGCATACGGAGCGTCACAAAGACTGGGATGCGAAGCTCCCAGAAATGGCCTTCGCCACCCGCACTACGGTTAACCGGTCAACCGGGCTCACCCCTGCCCAGCTCAATTTTGGCAGAGAGCTTGCCTTTCCTCTCACTAACACACTCCGTTCCACAGAGCCCAGGGCACAGGACCGCAACTACACAAAGTTCGCAGACGACCTGCGAAAGCGTTTCACTATCAACCTCAAGGAAGCCCGGGAGAACCTTGACGTTGCCAGACTGCAGCAATCCGACCAGTACAACCAGGGACGCCGAGACCTGCAGTTCGAGGTGGGAGACTTGGTGCTCCGGCGCACTCACCCCTGAGTGACGCGGCGAAAGGCTTCACGGCCTCACTGGCCAACAGGTGGGATGGTCCATTTCGTGTAGGCAAAAAGCTTTCCCCGCTTACATACACACTAATTCACCATTTCAGTGGTGAGTCCACAGGACCAACTCATGTCACCGACCTTAAACAATTCCACGTCCCGGAAGATGGTTTTTCGCAGGATCGGACCGATGCCGAGGACGGCCCGGTCCCGGACCCCCCTCGCCGCCACACAGGCGGTACAACCTGCGACGTCGGTGACGGCTGAGAGAGAAGTCGTAGAGCGGTGGACAAGATTCTTCTTATTTTTTTTCTTCTTTCTTTCGGGTTTCGAGCGTTGTACCTCGATCGTATATCATCCCGCGGATCTGATCGCCTTTTTGAGGGGGGAAATATTGCGCGATTGTGTGCCCACCCCAGATCCTTTATCTTTTTTTATGCAATATGGAGCCAGGGGTTACACATGAGAGTAACCCATGGCAATTGCTCGTTCTGATCTACGAAGATGGATCACGGGCAACGCCACCACCAATCCCGGCAATCTGGACGCCAGGATCCCAGGACACGTGGCGGTCCCAGTCACCGAGAGCGGCAACCGGCGAGGCCCTACCCACGGAACCGCGGCCAGTGGGCAAGACGTTCCACAGGCACCGGAAACTGCAACTGCCAGCGATGCCGGGAACGGCGACCAAGGACGACCGCGACCTGGAGCGCGCCCTAGCGCTCGTACAGCGCCGCCGTCCACACCCTCGACGACGACCCCTCCCAAGGACGACCACCACAACACTGGCATCGACATGCCAGACGCTTAAGGGGGAAGTGTGGGAGCGAGTCTGCCACCACGGCCAGAGGCCGCTGCCGACCGCCCAAAACTGGACAGCATCCGATGCGCGCAACAGCGCACGTAGGACAGGGGCAGAAGCCTATAAAAGAAGGCACACGCCCACAGAACGGGGAGATGGACCGTGGCCACGGAGGCGTGCAGTCCGAACGCTCCGGCAATGTTTTACGTTGATACTAACAACCCATTCCTGTTACTCTAATAAATGTAGTTTCTCGTTATGGAAATCCCGGCTTCGTGTTGTTCCTCCCGGATGGGCATGCAGCAAGGCAACCCCTACCACAGCGTATACACCTTAATGGCCTTGAAAGTAGTTTGTCTAAAAATCCTAAAGAATTTTGGAGATACGCGAAACAACACCTTCGAGAAAAGAATTTGGACATTTGCCTTCGTGATGGTGCTGGATACAAATCTTTACCAGCTGAAGTAGCAAATCGTTTTGCTGACTTTTTTAGCTCTTGCTACTTGCCTCAGCAATCAAGTAATATTAATACCTTGGGTATAGAACGTGATGACTTTTTGTCTTCTTTTGCTGTCGACATTGATGATATAATCGAAGCAATAGAGCAAACGAAACCGAAATTTTCTACGGGTATTGATGGCATACCCACTTTTATTATCAAAGGTTGCTGTGCTATATTTGCCCCGGTTCTGTGTCATATTTTCAACTTATCACTTAAACAAGGACTTTTTCCTGAGCTCTGGAAGTTCGCCGTTGTTGTCCCTGTATTAAAAGGAGGTGATTCTTGTTTAGTTAGTAATTATCGTCCGGTGTCATTATTATGTGGATTTGCGAAGGTTTTTGAGAAAGTAGTTCATAAGCGTGTTTATTTTTACCTGAACACGATGATATCTGATGAACAACATGGTTTTTTAAAAGGTAGGTCTGTAGAGTCCAATTTGTGTTCGTTTTTAAGTTACACCGCACCAATAGTTACTAGTAGAGGTCAAGTTGACGCCATCTACCTAGACATGTCTAAAGCATTTGACTGCGTTAGGCACGATTTATTGTTGAGCAAGCTGGCCTCCCATGGTTTCAGCCCACATTTGTGTAGATGGTTTCAGAGCTACTTGTGTGATCGTCGCAATTCTGTTCGTGTCAATGGCATCTACTCCGAACAGTTTATTTCAACGTCTGGCGTGCCGCAGGGCTCAATTCTTGGCCCGCTTCTGTTCCTCTTGTTTGTAAATGACATTGCTTATTCTGTTAGCAATGCTAACATTCTTCTGTTTGCTGACGATGTTAAGTTATTTTTAAGTGTGAAGTCACTATCCGACTGCTCTCTTCTCCAGGCTGATCTAAGTCGTGTTTCGAGTTGGTGTTTAGAAAACAGCTTGTTGCTTAACCCTTTGAAATCCAAATCAATGGTGTTATCCAGGAAGCGTGATGTTATTTGTTTTGAATATTACTTGGATGGCGTATTAGTTCCTCCAGTCTCCTTTATCAGGGACCTTGGAGTGTATATTGACAGCTCACTTTCTTTCAACAATCATGTCTTCGTTACAGTAAATGCAGCGTTGAGGACGTTAGGAATGATTTCAAGAATTTGTCGTCAATTTTCAACTCCCCGTTGCTTGCTACTCTTATTTAAGTCCCTAGTTCGATCGCGACTGGAATTTGCCTCAGTCATTTGGAATTCATTGACTCTGTCGCAAGAGCTAGCTATTGAAAATGTGCAAAAGCGAATGATAAGAATTTTATATGACCGCTACATTGGAAGGAGATGTTTTTATCACTACGAAACATTGCTTCGTAAATTTTCGCTGCATAAATTGGCCTTGAGAAGGCAGTACAGAGATTGTTTATTCCTTCACAAAGTTGTTCATGGCAGGGTAAATTCGGCGGCTTTATTACAATCTATTGAGTTTCATGTTCCCTCTCGCCCGAGCCGAAACATTTCAACTTTTTATCCCTCTTGCTTGTCCGCTGTAATCCCATTGTCAAGGTTACAAATTGCATTTGATTCAAAGAAATTTAACCTCGACATATTTTTATCCACTCAGGAGTTTATATCCAATCTACGTGACTGGATGTCTGTGAACTAATCAATAATCAATTTTTGAATTATGATAATGTTGCATGACTTTTATTGATTTTACTTTGTTGTTTCCTGTATTTTTAGGTTTTACTCCATGTTTGTTTAGTGCACCACACTGTAAACCGAGAGGTTGTTTGTGGGCACGAGAAAAATAAAACAATTTATTATTATTAATATTATTAACGTTGGAGTGCCTTTCTGAACGCAACCTACTTGAAGAAGGTGCGACCAGTGCCGTGATTATTATATGGGCTTTCTTTGTCATCGATTCACTGATTTTCGTATCCCAAGTTCGTTCATAGTCAACTCACCATGTGGGGAATATCTATTGTAGTTAAACGATGCATCTAAGGTGCCCCGCAGGACGTGATATTCAGCGATGTCATTATTTTAAACTTTCAGCGATTGTGGTACCGTGGTGTCAGAATCGCGCTACATAGCTCATGGATGATCGGCTTCACAAAAAAGGTGATTGCGTACGCCTTCCTGACGGAAACATAAAGTAACACTCTAATACTGCTCTTATGAAGCGAAAGTAGAATTAATAACACGCCGCAGACCCCACATCTGAAAGTATAAAAACCTGCGAGATATTTCTTTTCTGTTTGTTATTCAACAACACGCCTAGTCCCACCGTTTCACCTACCTCGCGGGTATACTCTGCTTCCTTTTAACATGAACCGCAGCACATGCTATGGGCTTTTTTGGCCTATCAGGCGAAATAAAGGTTTCGATGCTGCGCGGGAGATGCGCCGAGCACTGGAACGGCTCCGCAGGTGTTTGCAAGACAAAGTATTCTCAACGACAGAGCAGCCTCTTGCAACATCAGCAAGCCAGCTGTGCTCGAAATTCCCACGTTCACATCTCAGCTGAGCGAGCGCGGTAGGCCAGAGCGAGCGCGGTAGGCCAGACCGAGGTACAGTCGGCTCTCGTGTCGCGATTGCTACGTTGTAGCACATGTAGTGTTGGACAAAATACTCGATAAAAGTATTTAAGTTAAGTTACTAAGTAGCTTCTGCATAAAGTATTTAAAGTACTACTCAAGTTACTTTCACTGTAAATATCTTCAGTAAAGTACAAATACCTTTAAAATTTAATTCAATTACTTTTGAAGATACTTCCTCATGGCGTAATTTGTATCGGCGTCAGTAGCAAGGACAATTATACAGTTTCGCAAATCTTGTTTACCAGAATTGGATATTAGCACGCAACAACACAAAACAGAAAAGAAAAAAAAATCATACGACTGTTTTATGCACTCCAACTATAAGGAGCAGGATATCACTGATACATGTTACAAAACATTTCTGGGACAAAACAAAAAGAGGTCGCTTTAGGTATTCGCAACTCTCACAACCTATAGACTGACACGCTGTTTACAAGCAAGCCGCGTTTGCCCACACCCGATGTGGGCACTGAGCGTGCGCAGAAACCGAATTCGCATGAAGTGAAACGTCTGCTCATGCGCAGTGCCGTCAACAGCGCCGCCGCAGCTACGTGACGTCAGGGACGCGTGTTGGTCTATAAGGGGCGCGCTGGGGACTATCAAAATGGCTCGTCGATATGATCGTCGTAGAACAGCAATACGAGGTGGGGTCTGCGGCGTGTTATTAATTCTACTTTCGCTTCATAAGAGCAGTATTAGAGTGTTACTTTATGTTTCCGTCAGGAAGGCGTACGCAATCACCTTTTTTGTGAAGCCGATCATCCATGAGCTATGTAGCGCGATTCTGACACCACGGTACCACAATCACTGAAAGTTTAAAATAATGACATCGCTGAATATCACGTCCTGCGGGGCACCTTAGATGCATCGTTTAACTACAATAGATATTCCTTACATGGTGAGTTGACTATGAACGAACTTGGGATACGAAAATCAGTGAATCGATGACAAAGAAAGCCCATATAATAATCACGGCACTGGTCGCACCTTCTTCAAGTAGGTTGCGTTCAGAAAGGCACTCAACGTTAATAATATTAATAATAATAAATTGTTTTATTTTTCTCGTGCCCACAAACAACCTCTTGGTTTACAGTGTGGTGCACTAAACAAACATGGTGTAAAACCTAAAAATACAGGAAACAACAAAGTAAAATCAATAAAAGTCATGCAATATTATCATAATTGAAAAATTGATTATTGATTAGTTCACAGGCATCCGGTCACGTAGATTGGATATAAACTCCTGAGTGGATAAAAATATCTCGAGGTTAAATTTCTTTGGATCAAATGCAATTTGTAACCTTGACAACGGGATTACAGCGGACAAGCAAGAGGTATAAAAAGTTGAAATGTTTCGGCTCGGGCGAGAGAGAACATGAAACTCAATAGATTGTAATAAAGCCGCCGAATTTACCCTGCCATGAACAACTTTGTGAAGGAATAAAAAATCTCTGTACTGCCTTCTCAAGGCCAATTTATGCAGCGAAAATTTACGAAGCAATGTTTCGTAGTGATAAAAACATCTCCTTCCAATGTAGCGGTGATATAAAATTCTTATCATTCGCTTTTGCACATTTTCAATAGCTAGCTCTTGCGACAGAGTCAATGAATTCCAAGTGACTGAGGCAAATTTCAGTCGCAATCGAACTAGGGACTTAAATAAGAGTAGCAAGCATCGGGGAGTTGAAAATTGACGACAAATTCTTGAAATCATTCCTAACGTCCTCAACGATGCATTTACTGTAACGAAGACATGATTGTTGAAAGAAAGTGAGCTGTCAATATACACTCCAAGGTCCCTGATAAAGGAGACTGGAGGAACTAATACGCCATCCAAGTAATATTGAAAACAAATAACATCACGCTTCTTGGCTAACACCACTGATTTGGATTTCAAAGGGTTAAGCAACAAGCTGTTTTCTAAACACCAACTCGAAACACGACTTAGATCAGCCTGGAGAAGAGAGCAGTCGGATAGTGACTTCACACTTAAAAATAACTTAACATCGTCAGCAAACAGAAGAATGTTAGCATTGATAACAGAATAAGAAATGTCATTTACAAACAAGAGGAACAGAAGCGGGCCAAGCATTGAGCCCTGCGGCACGCCAGACGTTGAAATAAACTGTTCCGAGTAGATGCCATTGACACGAACAGAATTGCGACGATCACACAAGTAGCTCTGAAACCATCTACACAAATGTGGGCTGAACCCATGAGAGGCCAGCTTGCTCAACAATAAATCGTGCCTAACGCAGTCAAATGCTTTAGACATGTCTAGGTAGATGGCGTCAACTTGACCTCTACTAGTAACTATTGGTGCGGTGTAACTTAAGAACGAACACAAATTGGACTCTACAGACCTACCTTTTAAAAAACCATGTTGTTCATCAGATATCATCGTGTTCAGGTAAAAATAAACACGCTTATGAACTATTTCCTCAAAAACCTTCGCAAATCCACATAATAATGACACCGGACGATAATTACTAACTAAACAAGAATCACCTCCTTTTAATACAGGGACAACAACGGCGAACTTCCAGAGCTCAGGAAAAAGTCCTTGTTTAAGTGATAAGTTGAAAATATGAGACAGAACCGGGGCAAATATAGCACAGCAACCTTTGATAATAAAAGTGAGTATGCCATCAATACCCGTAGAAAATTTCGGTTTCGTTTGCTCTATTGCTTCGATTATATCATCAATGTCGACAGCAAAAGAAGACAAAAAGTCATCACGTTCTATACCCAAGGTATTAATATTACTTGATTGCTGAGGCAAGTAGCAAGAGCTAAAAAAGTCAGCAAAACGATTTGCTACTTCAGCTGGTAAAGATTTGTATCCAGCACTATCACGAAGGCAAATGTCCAAATTCTTTTCTCGAAGGTGTTGTTTCGCGTATCTCCAAAATTCTTTAGGATTTTTAGACAAACTACTTTCAAGGCCATTAAGGTGTATACGCTGTGGTAGGGTTGCCTTGCTGCATGCCCATCCGGGAGGAACAACACGAAGCCGGGATTTCCATAACGAGAAACTACATTTATTAGAGTAACAGGAATGGGTTGTTAGTATCAACGTAAAACATTGCCGGAGCGTTCGGACTGCACGCCTCCGTGGCCACGGTCCATCCTCCCGTTCTGTGGGCGTGTGCCTTCTTTTATAGGCTTCTGCCCCTGTCGTATACGTGCGCTGTTGCGCGCATCGGATGCTGTCCAGTTTTGGGCGGTCGGCAGCGGCCTCTGGCCGTGGTGGCCAACTCGCTCCCACACTTCCCCCTTAAGCGTCTGGCATGTCGATGCCAGTGTTGTGGTGGTCGTCCTTGGGAGGGGGTCGTCGTCGAGGGTGTGGACGGCGGCGCTGTACGAGCGCTAGGGTGCGCTCCAGGTCGCGGTCGTCCTTGGTCGCCGTCCCGGCATCGCTGGCAGTTGCAGTTTCCGGTGCCTGTGGAACGTCTTGCCCACTGGCCGCGGTTCCGTGGGTAGGGCCTCGCCGGTTGCCGCTCTCGGTGACTGGGACCGCCACGTGTCCTGGGATCCTGGCGTCCAGATTGCCGGGATTGGTGGTGGCGTTGCCCGTGATCCATCTTCGTAGATCAGAACGAGCAATTGCCATGGGTTACTCTCATGTGTAACCCCTGGCTCCAGATTGCATAAAAAAAAGATAAAGGATCTGGGGTGGGCACACAATCGCGCAATATTTCCCCCCTCAAAAAGGCGATCAGATCCGCGGGATGATATACGATCGAGGTACAACGCTCGAAACCCGAAAGAAAGAAGAAAAAAAAATAAGAAGAATCTTGTCCACCGCTTTACGACTTCTCTCTCAGCCGTCACCGACGTCGCAGGTTGTACCGCCTGTGTGGCGGCGAGGGGGGTCCGGGACCGGGCCGTCCTCGGCATCGGTCCGATCCTGCGAAAAACCATCTTCCGGGACGTGGAATTGTTTAAGGTCGGTGACATGAGTTGGTCCTGTGGACTCACCACTGAAATGGTGAATTAGTGTGTATGTAAGCGGGGAAAGCTTTTTGCCTACACGAAATGGACCATCCCACCTGTTGGCCAGTGAGGCCGTGAAGCCTTTCGCCGCGTCACTCAGGGGGTGAGTGCGCCGGAGCACCAAGTCTCCCACGTCGAACTGCAGGTCTCGGCGTCCCTGGTTGTACTGGTCGGATTGCTGCAGTCTGGCAACGTCAAGGTTCTCCCGGGCTTCCTTGAGGTTGATAGTGAAACGCTTTCGCAGGTCGTCTGCGAACTTTGTGTAGTTGCGGTCCTGTGCCCTGGGCTCTGTGGAACGGAGTGTGTTAGTGAGAGGAAAGGCAAGCTCTCTGCCAAAATTGAGCTGGGCAGGGGTGAGCCCGGTTGACCGGTTAACCGTAGTGCGGGTGGCGAAGGCCATTTCTGGGAGCTTCGCATCCCAGTCTTTGTGACGCTCCGTATGCGCAACAAGCATCATCTTAAGGTTTCGATTTACCCTTTCGGTTATATTTGCCTGTGGATGATACGGCGAAGTCCGCTTATGTTCAATTCCCAGAACCGCGCATGCATCGACGAACACTTTGCTTGTAAAATACGACGCATTGTCCGAAATTAGGCTTGCCGGGAAACCAAAACGCGCGAAAACTTGTAGTAGGCAGTCCCATATTTTCTGCGAGTCCAACTTTCGTAGAGGGAACAGCTCCACCCATTTGGTGAAATGGTCTGTTACTACGAACAAGTACTGGTTTCCGCGTGGGCTACGTGGAAATGGACCCATGACGTCACAGCAACAGATCTGCCAAGGGCTCTGGCTTGCGATCGGTTGCATGAAACCTGGGGGTTGACCACCACGTGGCTTCGCTTTCTGGCATGACGGGCAACTACGCGCATACCTCAGTACATCTTGCCGCATGCCGGGCCACGTCGCAATCTGGGACAGTCTTATCGTAAGTTTTGCTCCCACTGCTGTGTCCGGCTAAGGCAGAGCTGTGGCTGAGCGCGCCTGAGGCGGCTTTGTAGTGGTGACGTCGAGCTCACCCAGAAAGTCGGCGATTGACTTGGCGTCGTTGCAGCCAGTGTACACCGGCACCGTCAGCTGGGGACGCAGCTCCGGCTCAGGTGACTGCTGCACGGCGAGACGCTGTGTGACCGCATCACACATGGCTGCCACCTTCAGCAGCAATTCAGCTTGCGCATCCGCCGGGCGTGCTCCGGGATCCGCGCTTGCTCCAGGCTTTTCGCCATCCCTCGTCTCGGACCGTAGTGTGGGAGACATGGTAGGAAAAAAACAGAAACGCCAAGCAGACAAGAAAACCTGTGCGGCAGCAGGCGGTATACGCCACTCGAGAAAAATAAACACGCCCCTCGCGTGACTAAGCAATGTTTTGAGGCTCCAAATCAACGAACAATCGCGCTGTCGCGATTACCAGCAATACTTCAAAAAGAAACGCCGCAGTTGAAAAAAACTTACCGAGAGAAGAAACCCAGCCCCGTGTCGTTCCGACAGAAGGGCAGCAAAAGCACGTTGGGCGCCATGTGGTAGGGTTGCCTTGCTGCATGCCCATCCGGGAGGAACAACACGAAGCCGGGATTTCCATAACGAGAAACTACATTTATTAGAGTAACAGGAATGGGTTGTTAGTATCAACGTAAAACATTGCCGGAGCGTTCGGACTGCACGCCTCCGTGGCCACGGTCCATCCTCCCGTTCTGTGGGCGTGTGCCTTCTTTTATAGGCTTCTGCCCCTGTCGTATACGTGCGCTGTTGCGCGCATCGGATGCTGTCCAGTTTTAGGCGGTCGGCAGCGGCCTCTGGCCGTGGTGGCCAACTCGCTCCCACAACGCTTGTCCTATTTATACAGTTGTTTAACCAGGCATCGATAAATACTGAATTTTTGATACCAAACGTCTAGTCCTGTCTTGTTATATAAACGATGATAGTGCAGCTTTTTCCGCGAACAAATCTTTAAATTTCTAGAAAACCAGCTAGGATAGTGGGAGGGCACGTGCGCCTTTTCGGAACAAAGACATTAAGTGCATTTTTAACAATGGAGCATAATCTTTCAGTAGCTGAGTCGACTATTTCATCAGATAATACCTCCGACCAGTTGTACTGTTCAAGGAATCTGTATAAACCAAGATAATCTCCCCGGGAATAACAAAAAGCGACTGAACTTACTTTCGCACGTGGCGGGCCAGATAAGGAAAATTTTGTTATAAACGGCGGATGGTAGACATCAACTGGCACAAGTGGGCTATCAGCCGGCATTGTCCGCTCAAGCGGGGAGTTAGATAAGCACAAGTCAAGAACGTTACCACATGCATTCGCTATTTCATTGTACTGGGAAAAATTTAAAAAGTTCGCAGATGATAATAGCCACGACGCTTTCCTCGAAGTCACGCTTGTTGTACAGGAAGATATACCAGTTGCCCAGTTAATTCCAGGTAAGTTAAAATCACCGTATACCTGAACCCGAAACTTAGAAAAGTTAATGGTTGTTTGGAGTGCTTCGAAGTGTGCTATGAACTGTGCCTCATCAAAGAGGGGAGGGAAATAATAATTTTCAATTAAGTAATTAAAACCATCTTTTGTAGGTATTTCAACCCAGGTGCATTCTAAATAGGATTCTAAGTCCTTCCTTCGGTGAGACTGAACTCCGGATTTAACCGCAACAAGAACCCCACCCCTAATTTCATTCCCGTGGTATCATAATCTCTGTCTTGTCGATAAACAACATAATTAGACGGGAAATAGTTGAGACTGGAAATGCCAGCACAAAGCCAAGTCTCGGTCAAACAGATTCAACTATTCGACTAATTTATAATGCGTTATTCAACTCTCGTATTGCCTATTGCCACCTAGTGTGGGGAACTACGACCAGTACAAACATTAATAAACTGTTTTTATTGCAAAAAAGAGCAATTCGTACCGTAGCGAATACGTCGTATTATGCACACACTGAACCACTTTTTAATAAACATAAAGTAATCAAAATTCAAGAATATTTTAAATATAAACTTGCGACAGTCTACGTGGCATCCCTTAAATTTTCTGATCATCCATTACCGCGGATTTCTAAATTAAGTGTAAAAACTATTATGTATGAAGTACGTAGCGCCGGATCCTGGAGAGTACCTCGTCCTAGAACAAACTACGGGCTTCAAATGTTAGAACATACACTTCCCACAGTACTTAACCTTTTAAAAGAACACGATGTCTGTCTTGATAGACTTAATAAGAAAACAATACGCAAAGTATTTGTGTCAAACTGATTTTTTTACTCTTCTTTCCTGCATTGCAGTGATTGTTTTTTCCGTCCACTAGTCTAGTATTATTTTTTTCCTGTCGGCCGATCTGCCTATAGGGGGCAGGGCTTTGTCAAGCTGCACCTTTGCAGCTTTTTCCCTGTCTCCATCACCCATATGTATCATGGGAGTAAATAAACGAATTAATT
>JAZHYW010055051.1:0-52243 GCA_037355805.1 Ixodes ricinus | reverse complement strand
TCGTGGCCATTCACATGACCGAGGCCACTCTGAGAATAACAATAACGTGCGTCAGCACTGTGGACAGCTAACTCTTACTGCCAGTGATCTGTTTCGAAGCATAAACTGGATGTCAGTGGTCATTCACATGACCGAGGCCACTCTGAGAATAACAATAACGTGCGTCAGCACTGTGGACAGCTAACTCTTACTGCCAGTGATCTGTTTCGAAGCATAAACTGGATGTCAGTGGTCATTCACATGACCGAGGCCACTCTGAGAATAACAATAACGTGCTGTCAGCACTGTGGACAGCTAACTCTTACTGCCAGTGATCTGTTTCGAAGCATAAACTGGACGTCAGTGGTCATTCACATGACCGAGGCCACTCTGAGAATAACAATAACGTGCGTCAGCACTGTGGACAGCTAACTCTTACTGCCAGTGATCTGTTTCGAAGCATAAACTGGATGTCAGTGGTCATTCACATGACCGAGGCCACTCTGAGAACAACAATAACGTGTGTCAGCACTGTGGACAGCTAACTCTTACTGCCAGTGATCTGTTTCGAAGCATAAACTGGATGTCAGTGGTCATTCACATGACCGAGGCCACTCTGAGAATAACAATAACGTGCGTCAGCACTGTGGACAGCTAACTCTTACTGCCAGTGATCTGTTTCGAAGCATAAACTGGACGTCAGTGGTCATTCACATGACCGAGGCCACTCTGAGAATAACAATAACGTGCTTCAGCACTGTGGACAGCTAACTCTTACTGCCAGTGATCTGTTTCGAAGCATAAACTGGATGTCAGTGGTCATTCACATGACCGAGGCCACTCTGAAAACAACAATAATGTGCGTCAGCACTGTGGACAGCTAACTCTTACTGCCAGTGATCTGTTTCGAAGCATAAACTGGATGTCAGTGGTCATTCACATGACCGAGGCCACTCTGAGAATAACAATAACGTGCTGTCAGCACTGTGGACAGCTAACTCTTACTGCCAGTGATCTGTTTCGAAGCATAAACTGGACGTCAGTGGTCATTCACATGACCGAGGCCACTCTGAGAATAACAATAACGTGCGTCAGCACTGTGGACAGCTAACTCTTACTGCCAGTGATCTGTTTCGAAGCATAAACTGGACGTCAGTGGTCATTCACATGACCGAGGCCACTCTGAGAATAACAATAACGTGCGTCAGCACTGTGGACAGCTAACTCTTACTGCCAGTGATCTGTTTCGAAGCATAAACTGGATGTCAGTGGTCATTCACATGACCGAGGCCACTCTGAGAATAACAATAACGTGCGTCAGCACTGTGGACAGCTAACTCTTACTGCCAGTGATCTGTTTCGAAGCATAAACTGGACGTCAGTGGTCATTCACATGACCGAGGCCACTCTGAGAATAACAATAACGTGCGTCAGCACTGTGGACAGCTAACTCTTACTGCCAGTGATCTGTTTCGAAGCATAAACTGGATGTCAGTGGTCATTCACATGACCGAGGCCACTCTGAGAATAACAATAACGTGCTGTCAGCACTGTGGACAGCTAACTCTTACTGCCAGTGATCTGTTTCGAAGCATAAACTGGATGTCAGTGGTCATTCACATGACCGAGGCCACTCTGAGAATAACAATAACGTGCGTCAGCACTGTGGACAGCTAACTCTTACTGCCAGTGATCTGTTTCGAAGCATAAACTGGATGTCAGTGGTCATTCACATGACCGAGGCCACTCTGAGAATAACAATAACGTGCGTCAGCACTGTGGACAGCTAACTCTTACTGCCAGTGATCTGTTTCGAAGCATAAACTGGACGTCAGTGGTCATTCACATGACCGAGGCCACTCTGAAAACAACAATAACGTGCTGTCAGCACTGTGGACAGCTAACTCTTACTGCCAGTGATCTGTTTCGAAGCATAAACTGGACGTCAGTGGTCATTCACATGACCGAGGCCACTCTGAGAATAACAATAATGTGCGTCAGCACTGTGGACAGCTAACTCTTACTGCCAGTGATCTGTTTCGAAGCATAAACTGGATGTCAGTGGTCATTCACATGACCGAGGCCACTCTGAGAATAACAATAACGTGCTGTCAGCACTGTGGACAGCTAACTCTTACTGCCAGTGATCTGTTTCGAAGCATAAACTGGACGTCAGTGGTCATTCACATGACCGAGGCCACTCTGAGAACAACAATAACGTGCTGTCAGCACTGTGGACAGCTAACTCTTACTGCCAGTGATCTGTTTCGAAGCATAAACTGGATGTCAGTGGTCATTCACATGACCGAGGCCACTCTGAGAATAACAATAACGTGCGTCAGCACTGTGGACAGCTAACTCTTACTGCCAGTGATCTGTTTCGAAGCATAAACTGGACGTCAGTGGTCATTCACATGACCGAGGCCACTCTGAGAATAACAATAACGTGCGTCAGCACTGTGGACAGCTAACTCTTACTGCCAGTGATCTGTTTCGAAGCATAAACTGGATGTCAGTGGTCATTCACATGACCGAGGCCACTCTGAGAATAACAATAACGTGCGTCAGCACTGTGGACAGCTAACTCTTACTGCCAGTGATCTGTTTCGAAGCATAAACTGGACGTCAGTGGTCATTCACATGACCGAGGCCACTCTGAGAATAACAATAACGTGCGTCAGCACTGTGGACAGCTAACTCTTACTGCCAGTGATCTGTTTCGAAGCATAAACTGGATGTCAGTGGTCATTCACATGACCGAGGCCACTCTGAGAATAACAATAACGTGCGTCAGCACTGTGGACAGCTAACTCTTACTGCCAGTGATCTGTTTCGAAGCATAAACTGGACGTCAGTGGTCATTCACATGACCGAGGCCACTCTGAGAATAACAATAACGTGCGTCAGCACTGTGGACAGCTAACTCTTACTGCCAGTGATCTGTTTCGAAGCATAAACTGGATGTCAGTGGTCATTCACATGACCGAGGCCACTCTGAGAATAACAATAACGTGCGTCAGCACTGTGGACAGCTAACTCTTACTGCCAGTGATCTGTTTCGAAGCATAAACTGGATGTCAGTGGTCATTCACATGACCGAGGCCACTCTGAAAATAACAATAACGTGCTGTCAGCACTGTGGACAGCTAACTCTTACTGCCAGTGATCTGTTTCGAAGCATAAACTGGATGTCAGTGGTCATTCACATGACCGAGGCCACTCTGAGAATAACAATAACGTGCGTCAGCACTGTGGACAGCTAACTCTTACTGCCAGTGATCTGTTTCGAAGCATAAACTGGATGTCAGTGGTCATTCACATGACCGAGGCCACTCTGAGAATAACAATAACGTGCGTCAGCACTGTGGACAGCTAACTCTTACTGCCAGTGATCTGTTTCGAAGCATAAACTGGACGTCAGTGGTCATTCACATGACCGAGGCCACTCTGAGAATAACAATAACGTGCGTCAGCACTGTGGACAGCTAACTCTTACTGCCAGTGATCTGTTTCGAAGCATAAACTGGATGTCAGTGGTCATTCACATGACCGAGGCCACTCTGAGAATAACAATAACGTGCGTCAGCACTGTGGACAGCTAACTCTTACTGCCAGTGATCTGTTTCGAAGCATAAACTGGACGTCAGTGGTCATTCACATGACCGAGGCCACTCTGAGAATAACAATAACGTGCGTCAGCACTGTGGACAGCTAACTCTTACTGCCAGTGATCTGTTTCGAAGCATAAACTGGACGTCAGTGGTCATTCACATGACCGAGGCCCCTCTGAAAACAACAATAACGTGTGTCAGCACTGTGGACAGCTAACTCTTACTGCCAGTGATCTGTTTCGAAGCATAAACTGGACGTCAGTGGTCATTCACATGACCGAGGCCCCTCTAAAAACAACAATAACGTGTGAGCACTGTGGACAGCTAACTCTTACTGCCAGTGATCTGTTTCGAAACATAAACGGGACGTCTGTGGCCATTCACACGACTGAGGCCACCCTGGGGATAACAATACCTTGTGTTAGCACAGTGGAGAGCAAAATCCCAGTGCTAGTGCTCCGTTTCAAAGCATAATAGAGACGTCGAAAGTTCCCTTGAAGTCCACGGCCATTATGACTCTTGGGTCGCACTTCGGCGACTTGGCTAACACCTCGTAGTGGATGAGGAGCAGGCTGCCCTGTGCGCCGAAGTGCGGTCTGAAGGGGTGTGGCATAGATTTCCTGAATTTAAGAGGCGCCATTGTACTCGCTTGAAATATATCGTAAAAACTGCACCGATTGCTTGACGTGAGGAAAAGTCAGCTACAACATTGATGAAGAATTGGTGAGAGGACGGAGATCTAAGGAATGCCAATGCCATTAACTGGGCCTAGTTCAGTTCGACTCAAGCTTGATATCGTCCGTCTTGCAGAAACGCTGTGATGAGGTGAAGCGGTCTTCCATAGAGACCTCAGTTTTGAGCCTCCCGGACTAGTGCAATGTAGAGGATTTAATCAAACCTTTTTAAAGCCGATAAGAACCATGATGCACAGACTGCAGCCTGACTTGTTGCCGAGGACAGAGTTGTGAAGTACTGAAAGGTCGTTTTTGAGTGCTTGGGTGGCTTCTAAAACTGGTTTAGAATGAATGGAGGTATTTCTGGGTTTTGTGATGCTAGTCTGTAAAAGGCCTAATCCCCTTTTCCGTTGGTGCTGCTGTAGTGCCCCCATCAGCTGGCCCAGGGGTCAAATATATAGTGCAGGTCACGATTTGGGATCCCTTCTCGCACCCAGATCAAGTGGGTCGGCTCCTGGAAGGCCTGGGGATGTACTGTTGGAGCGGAATTGTAGGATCAGTCTAATGGGCTGCTAACAAGTTATCCCATACGACAAATCATGCAAAGCCCTTTGAAAGCTGAGGTTTAAGGCTTGCAACGAGATCAGATAAGTAGGTGGTCGCTTCCCACTGTCGGTGTGCACTTGCCATACCCCTCGGCTTGGGAGCCCCACGCTAACCCTTAGCTCTCAGGCCCGAGCCCGCTGTACTCGTCATAATTTTGAACCAATAACGCCGATGATGAGTCCATGTTGTCCAGTCCAGAACCATTTCAAATTTGCCTGATGGCTCCTTATCCAATTCCAGGTCGTGAACTAACAGCAGAGGGACGTGAAATTCATTTTCTTTTTTTGTTCAGAATGCATTTTGTCTGGCAATGGGTATCTAAAAATGATGCCTGCGATAGTGTTTAAGTAACGCGGCTCGGAAACAGGCTTTTTGTGCGGTGCCACTCATTTCATCAAATGACATTTCCCCGACAGTTTGTTCCATCAACGCTGCGACGATTTATCAACAAATTGTTTCATCGACACTCGTTCATCGACATATCTTGCTATGTTTCGTCGACAACATTTTTGTTTGGTTAGGGGTGCACTGGTTTGTTGGTGAGCAAGGGTACGGGTACATGCACGGGGCACGACCACCCTTACACGCTGCTGCGAAGCGGCATGTACGGGTGGGCTGGGTGGGTCCACATTTTTGTAATGAACTCCTGGAGACTGTCGCCGCAAAGCGTCGTGAACTGGGTGGGTCGGATAGTTTAACATGTGCCCCAGTGATAAACGCACAGCAAAATGTTCCTACAGCGTGCAATTTGTGTGCCGATGAAACTTCACAGCACAGTGTGGTAGTATCGATGAAACAATCAGTGTCGATGAAACGAGAGTCGTAAAAAGTTGATGAAACATGTGTCGATGAAACGACAGGGACCCTTCTTTCTGATGGTTTCATGAAAGCTCCGACAATGAGGACTGCGAAGTTGCCTCCAAGAAGCTCAATATGTTTTTTACACGAGTCTGTCTTTGCCAAGGCAGACCAGAAAGATGATGGCAGACTCTGAAGAGCTCGTTCGCGGCTACGGCCTGGTATAGTGCAGAGATATAACATACATCAGAAATGTAATTAGGCGGTTTGAGCTGTTGCTTGATTCAAACATTGTTGATTTTATTGTTATAAAGACAAATCATTCTGCCACTTGCGTTCGGACCAAGATCAGGACATCTGAGTATTCGGTATGCTTTCAATTTTTGATTTAAACAAATATTTCGCATATAAGAAAATCACAATTCATGAAGCGGGAAGCTAGCCTTGCAATCAATTTTTATTGACATACTTTTCATCTTTTACAAATTATTAAACCAATGCTGCGATCCAATATTGTGGACACATTTTCTTTCTAAAGTAAATTGGAAAAGTTGGTGCGTGTTTACCGGTAATACCTCAGGCCGCGACGCGACGCGACGCGACGCGAGTGGGGGTACACGCCTCACGCACCCGGGTTTCGAAGCATAAACATACGACTGACAGGGCCTCTGAGAGCAAGCAGAATGTTCGGAAGCATTTGAGAGAACCAAATCTGCTTCCCTCAAATTCTCTGATATTTTTCCAAAAGAAGACATCAGCTTCTTAACGTCCAGAACAATATCAATTAAATGTTTGTAACATACGCATCACTGGCTTTATCATTTGTATGCCACATGTATGTAACAGCTCATTTTTGTGAACGAGGGTGCACCCGCAGGTACTATCGCAGTCATAGATTAGCGGGCAGCTGATTGCGACGCGGAAACTTGACAAGGACGCCACGTTTCACAGATGAATACATACTGCTTCGAAGGCGTCATTTCAGTAGACAGACTATTTATTAACGCCAGCAAAGATACGGTCGAAATCGGGTGAAGACACTTACTGTGTTCGCGGTTCACTTATGCCCCTCCCGCACAGCCCACTACACTTATAAAGAAGAGTTTGGTGACCGCTGCATTTTAACGTCGCTCCACGGAAACCACTGCGAAGAAAAGCCGCTGCCGTCACGATGCTGGGGCGGAACCTGAGGCAGAGAAGCAGACGGCGTTCGACGTATGTGCGATGCTAGGCCTTACTCCCGCATCGAACTTTTCGATGGCAATGCTATCGCTGGATTTTCACGCTGTCGCGCAGAACCTATTGCGAATAAAAGTGGACGCGGTTACGACTTAGCGACGTAAGCTCGGGTAAGTGAAATACCGCGTTAAAAAACAGAATAATTGCTGCAAGATACTGGAGTCCTAGAAAATCTGCCCGGCTGCCATGTTGAAAATATTCATTTGCCAAAACAAGATTGGTTCGGGCAGGTCATGACGTCACGGAAACAACGGGACGCGATTGGTGGCGGAGGAATACAAAATTCCCTTTGAGGGGCATTTGCCGCTACCTTCTTGACTTGTAACCGACTATAGTATAGGCTAGTGTTTCTCGCTATCCGGCACAGCATAGACCACATCTAAACAAAAAAATAAGTGAAAAACAATTATTAAAGATGTTTTGTAACTCCTGTAATGCTGAATTGAGCGCAGCTCTTGAGGAGGAAAGGGGAGGATATGGAGGAGACGGTATGTCCCTCATCATCCGTACGCTGTTCTCCTCCCTCCTTATGTACACCTCCCTCATCATCCTCCTCCACCTACTCCTCCACCTCCTCCCCTCCTTCTCCTCCCCCTCCTCTCCTCCTCCAACTTTTTCTTCTCCTCCCCTCCTCTGCCTCCTTCTCCTCCTCTTACTCCTCCTGCCTCCCGCACGGTGCATTATGCGAAACGTCCCATTATAGACAGCAGTGACGTTTCGGCACGGTGACAGTAAGAATGCCCCTCCCTGAGGGTCAGGTTGTTTTGTCCCGGTCCTTCCTAGAAGTTGTAGGTCAGGGCCGGGCGATCGTGGATTGTCGCGCTGGGTTGATGCTTCGCTGCTTGTCGGTGGTGGCGGAGCCTCGAGGAAAGACGCTCAAAGTCGGGAGCAACGGTTGATAAAAACAAATGTATTAAACGTCAACAGCAAACTTGGTTAAAGGACTCTACTGTCCGCTCACGGCAGTAGAAAGACGGAAAACGCGCCTCGGCGCAAAGTGCCCACCGCGCACGGTGAGGCTCAAAGAAACTGCTCGTCGCTCGCGACAAAGCTACGCGGACCGGCGGACCGCGGGAGACAACTTGCTCCGCGCACGGGCTTGTTCAGACTCAACGTTTTCTCGCCAGCGCGGTCGAGTAAACTCCCCGCTGACACAGGGCCCGTCCAATCAGGACAATTATACAATGCTATTGGCCCCAGTGCCAGCGGGTCCTCCCCCAATCACAGAGAAGCCACGGAACTCTTGATTTCCCTTTTCTAAGAAGAAAAACCATGCTAAACCCCTTGGAGAACTCTCCCATCGGGGCGATACTTCACTACTTTACGGGGGAAACACCTCCACTTCGCGGCGTCAAAACAAATTGGCGCCGTGTCCTTCGAAGTTAGCGATGTAGCAGCGTAATGAAGTCCAAGTGGACCCAGACCGGCGCCCCTCCCCGCTAAAACCCCCATTGTAGCACTCTCCCGACTGGACAAGCCGTCACTCGGAACGCGACGTGACGATCGACAAGGCCGGGAAGGTCGCCACCATCTCGCGGCGACAGGCAAGAATGTATGTGTCTTCCCCGGGCCAAAGATTAAAAGGGCTCAAGCTGCTCATCCCCCTATCCTCGGGGCGAGCCGCCGGTGTGCCCCCAACCGAACGGTTGAAGGTCGACCACCTCACTTTCCAGGAAACGATCAAATACTAAAGCGATCCCTACAGTGACGTTTAGGCGGGATTCCGAAACGTTGCCCTCATGACGTCACCTGTGACCCTCGTGACGTCAGGAGTGACGTCACGAGGCTGACAAGTGACGTCAAAACGGTCCAGTGCGTTGCATTTTAGGACGTTTTCCATAATGCAGCGCGCGGTTACGTCAGACGCCGACGCCCTTCAAGCCGGAAACAGGCGCCTAAGAACTCCTCTCTAAAACGTTTCGTTTCCGAACTCATTTAACGGTCAACGGAAATTTATTTTCCTGCAGCAATAAAGTCAAAAACGCCGAAGCTTCTTCCGATTTCCCAACAGCCTTCAATGACCGCTTGCTCGCATTTATGCATGTATGGATTAAGAAGGGTGCTGCAGCTATTGTGATGATGATTGAGCGGCTTTTACCGTAAAAATGGGAGAGCTCTAAAAACTAATTCGCACCCTAGCGAAGAATAAAATTAAAATAAAAGGAAGTATTCAGCAATCTCACTTGTTCTGCATCACGCGCCACCAGTCTCACCAATGTGCTCGCACACTGCACGAGCGATCCGTCGTCTCGTGTTTTCTTTGATGACACTCCTGCACTGGAAATATAGAATTAATCCTTGCCTCTTTCCACCCCACACTGCCTTTTCCTGGCGTCTGCCTGAACTGCAGGGTGTCTGCGAACATCCATTCGTGCTGACTGCGGAAATTTTTTGTCGAAGTTGGCAGGAGGCGCTGCAGAAAGTAACAGGTGCTCTAACGTCCCTGCTTCTTTCTCGTACGCCGAACAGATTGAAGAAGTCACAATGGGATCGAAACTTCTCATGTAAGTCATTTTCCGCAGGGCCCCTGCTCGAGCCTCGAGCAAGAATAACTACCTATACTCTTGTCGTATAGTTGACCTTCATTCGAGACTTGCACTTTCTTTTTTTCGTAGACCAGCAGATTTTACTTTGCTTGGGCTGAGACAAGCCTACGGGAAGATCTTGCTTTCACGCCATATTCCTCCGGATCTAAACCTCACACTTTTCTTTCGTGCCTTCACTGCCTCAGCAAAAAGAATACCTTTCTGGAGTTGGTAAAGCCGCCTCTGCGACTTGGTCTGCACTCAGGTCAAGTGGGTGTGCACGAATAGTTTCTTAACACAGCGGCACCGGTTCATGTACCGCAGTCTTCTACCATAACTTATTTTACTTGCTGACTCCTTTCCCTAGAGCTCGACCATCCCAAGTCTACTTGGACGCTTTCGCTGGCGACATTGCCCTGCCAACGTCGCCAGCGAAGCTTGGCGACATTGCAAAATGCCAGTGAAGGCTTGGTGACCAACCTTTTGATGCCGCCTCTCAAGTGGGTTGCCTCCATCCCAAGGGCCACAAACCACAGCGTTGGCGAATGTCAACACTGGCACCTTCACTGCCTTCAACACCTCCAGGGGGAACGTGGACCGGTTGCAACCTTTCAGGTCGAGTTTACGGCGGATGTTAATTCCACGCAGGGGTGAATGTCGAAGCCGTGCATGGTGCTCCTGAAGGTAGCTCGGTGTATTTATAAGACTGACTCTCAACTACTTGTAAGGGGCGGTGCACGATTGACCCCAATCTCAAAAGCTCCGCGTCAAATGCCTCCCACAATAAAGGCTGAACTCCATGGAGCGAATTATGCGACGAATAACTGGCGAACGCCGGCCGACGGCACGCTCGCTTTGCGCGCGACATAGCAGCCACCGTGTTGATATCACGCACCGTGCAAAATCCGCCGGGCGAAATTCGTTGGTTATTCGCAGCATATTCGTCCGATGGAGTTCAACCTTAAGCCCCGTTTTTGCCCCCGTTTCGAAATCCCAAATCTAAAAAACCTCAACACAAAAGCCCCCAATCTCAAACTCTTCGCGTCAAATGCCTCCCGCGTCAGCAGCCCATGTCTTCTATGCGTCATTGCGTTTCACTTCGTCGTTCTTGCCTCTTGCATAAGAGGCGCTTTTCTTCTTTTTTGAACGCAAACTGGGCTAGGGACAGCGGCTTGTTCGTCGAACGAGCCGCTGTCTCTCCCAGGGTCATGTCCCCCCAAAGGAATGGAGACACCGAACTCTGTACACCTACCACCATATATTAGCCACGTATCTGGTTGCCACCAGCGCTCATAGATGGCGGCAGCGCTTTCCACTATGGCATGCCGACTTGCGGCCGTCCATTACTTTACATTGTACAGCTCCGCTGATCTTCCTTCTTCACTAGGGTGGAAAGGCTAAAAGTTTTTCTTTTGCTTGTTTTATGAACGAACACTAAGCCTGGAGCAGCGGTTTGTTCGTAGAAACACTACTAGTACCATGAAAATTCGCTGCTGAGGGCGATCTATTTATTCACAAAGTCTGCTTACAACACATGGTTACAGGAATACCTAGATTCCACAAAAACGTTGCATCTTCTGATGAAAGCCATCCAGGTTGAGGGCACCGTCCCGCAGTCGTTCCTCCAGATCGTTGATGCTCTCGTCCTTGTCGTCCCACCTCTTAGTCGTTTCCTCGCCTGGCCACGGTTAGACAGCTGGCGCAGAGATACCCAACTGGCGCCCCATCTTTCTTCAGGAGATCGACGAAGGCGTAGATGTTTGGGTGTACAATACCAAGCATGCGGTTTATTTTCCTGCAAATAAAAAAATGTTAATGGATATCCCCTTGAAGACAGCGGGAGATACATCCACGTATAAATTATACCTCCTGCTGCTTACCTATGCCAGGCTTCTTTAAGGTTACAGGATACCTTGCAGAGCTGGTTGGTTAAACGACATGATGAGAAACAGCGCAAAGAGAAGGATACAAAGTAGAAGTGCACAGGACATAGGGATTGCTGGTGTTCTCCTGCGTTGGACTACACAAATGAAGTAGGACGCATGAGGAGCAAGTTGGAGAGAGAGATCACGGTAGCGGCGCGTACACTTGCCTGTGACCAGATCACTGCATTGGTGTCGCATCAGTGCATCTGACCAACAGGGAATTACAATTTCTCAAATGTGACCGCGATCTGTTGGGGTCTAATTTGTGTCCTGAACGCGGTGCGCACGTGTTGCGAACGTGAGGTGAACACAGGGCATAATCTTAGTGTTTTCTCGTGCTGCTGTCCAAAAAAATTCTAATTTTTATTGTGGTCACACGTATCGCCACATTCTTCTAGTGCCACTACAGTGTTCTAGAGAGTTGTAGTGGCAAGAGCGGCGGCCACCGCGTGAAGATTTTGCGCGTAGACGACACCGTAGCGCTGCTGTTCTGAGCCCTAGGAACTGTGGCAAGAGGCATGGAATAAAGAAGAACGAAGCGCCGGCGACACACGCGCTTCATGTCTAGAGCCCAGCGGACATGGTCTCGTCTCGTCTTCCTATACTCCATTTCACCTTATGTTGTACCGCAGCGAAGGCTATAAGCGCGAGCTCGTAGCGTTGGCAGCTGCCCTTGGTGCACGAGATCCTTGTGCCGCCGAGATGTGCCCTAGAGCAAGGAGCTCGCGCTTGTAGCCTTTCCTGCGGTACGACACAAGGTGAAACAGAGTATAGATATTGCTACAGGAACGTGCCCCCGTCAGCCTCGTCGTCTTCTTCGCTCATCGCACATCTGCCATCTGCCAGAAATTCTCCTAGGGCACAGAACTCCAGCGCCACTCGTGGCATCTACGTTGACCGTCTTCACGCGGCCCATTGTAAGCGGGCGCCGCTCTTGCCACTACACCCTCTAGAACACTGTAGTGCCACTGTAGAAGTTTCTTTTTCCTCTCACCTTTTTATCGAGGTTTTCTTTACTGGCATTTATCTCTTTCGAAAGAAAAAGAAGAGCATGTGCTTGCGCGTGTCACTGTGCGCGCGGTGAAGTTCTAGTGAATCTTTGGTTGTTAGTCAGCGTATGTCCTGTGTCCTTCTTCTACTTTGTGTCCTCTCCCTTTTGCGCTGTTTTCACCATGTCCTTTCAGGTTGTTGGTGCACGAGCTCCACGGTTTTCGTGTTGGTTCCACTGTGAAATATCGAAATGCCCATAATCCAAGTGTCCTCAAAATAAAGAATTAGCGGACTTCCAGTTCCAAAGGTGCAGCTAGCTTCAGGTTGTTCTATACTACCCGCACAAAATTCGGCGGTACGAAAGGGAGGCTTTTTATCTTTCTGCATAAGTCAGCATCTGAGGTGTCCACGCATACGCCTTTGCGACTCCTAACTCTTGAACTTTCCGCCAAATCGCTCGGGAGAAGTGGAAGTGACACCCCTGGTGATGAGTCCCAGGAAAAGCGAAGAGGAAGGCCCGAATGAGTGCCGTTTCGAAGTCCGTTCGGACGATCTCAAGCGAAACGGAGAGATTGCAACCAGTGAGATCGTACTTGAAATGCTCAAACGCATAAACGTGCACGTCGCGGGATTCGCGTAGCAGCAAGAAATAAGCAACATTGAAGCGGCATCTCTCTTTCACTATGCTCAATGTCATCATCTGGTAAAAAACAAAGGGACATGAAATGAAGGTTCCATCAATGAAAACTTCGTTCGCTTGAGAGAAATCTGTGCCTTTAGGCTTTGCTTAAGAAGAGGAGAACGACGGAGGATTTGGAGGATATACTGGGTGAAACAAGGAGACGGCAGGGTCTTTAAATCGACCGGAAAATTCGGTTTCTTAACCTATCGCGCTACGACTTTGTGCAGCGTTGCCCACAGATGGTGCATTTGTTTTTGTAAAATTTTCAAAGAACGAACTTACCTGAGGAAAAAGTAAAGAAAAGAAAAAGGCTTAGCTCCTATGGAAACGCAGCCACGCCACCGGTCTGCTAACAACACGGCGCCGTTTCGCACGGGAGACAAGAGATGGCGCAAGCGGTCGCGACGCCAACGAACGACGCAGACGACGCCGAGAGCCGGCACTTTGGCAGACGATCCTTTCGACTCCAAAGTGGCTCGCGTTCCGCTGTTGTCGACAGTCGCAGAAACAAAAACAGGCGCGGTAACAACAAGGAACTGCAGTTCCTTGTCTGCTGAACACGCCGGCTCTCGGCGTCGTCTGCTCGTTCGTTGGCGTCGCGACCGCTTGCGCCATCTCTTGTCTCCCGTGCGAAACGGCACCGTGTTGTTTGCAGACCAGTGGCGTCGCTGCGTTTCCACAGGAGCTAAGCCTTTTTCTTTCTTTACTTTTTCCTCAGGTAAGTTCGTTCTTTGCAAATTTTACAAAAAAAAATTCACCATCTGTGGGCAACGCTGCACAAAGTCGTAGCGCGATAGGTTAAGAAACCGAATTTGCCGGTCGATTTAAAGAGCCTGCCGTCTCCTTGTTTCACCCTGTAGAATAAACATGGCGTTTAGACCGGAGGCTACCGGGAGCGCTCTGTGTCATTGACAGCCAACAACACATGGTGTCAGAAGTTTAGGGACCCAGGACCCGAGAGGAACGGTGAGCAATGGCCAACGCCAACTCGTTCCAGTGCCAACCTCCTGCGAAATTGGATTTAATTAGCCCCGATAAATGGCCTTACTTGAAGCCGCGATTCGAACGTTTCCGCGTCATCAGTGGTCTATTAAACAAACCTGAGCCTGAGCAGGTCAACGGTCTTATCTACTTTATGGGCGACAAAACAGACAATATCCTTCTCTCATTGAACTTCCTTCAGCAAAGATGGAGAAGTACGAAGAAGTCTTTTCAGCTTTCGAGCGACACTTCGTAGTCCGAGGAAACGTCATCAACGAGAGAGCGAAGTTCCACAAATGAAGTCAGCGGGAAGGCGAGGGCGTCGAAGAATTTATAATAAAACTTTGTATCCTCGCCAAGACTTGCGACTTTCATCACACCCTTCGGAAGGTTCAAATTCAAGAGACTACCGTTTGGAATATCATCGGCTCCAGAATTTTTCCAAAAGAAGATGTCGCAGTTTCTGAACGGTCTCGAAGGTGTTGTATGCAACATGGACGACGTTCTCATTTATGCCAGCTCCCAACAAGAGCATGATGACAGACTCCGTCTGGTTCTGGAACGTCTCCAGGCGAAAGGAATGACTTTGAATCCGGACAAGTGCGAATTTAACGTACAAAGAGTGAAGTTCCTGGGTCACATCATCGACCGCGAAGGAATTCGTCCAGACAGCGCCAAAATCGAGGCTATCGTTGACATGAAGCCTCCCTCAAATGTTCATGAACTGAGAAGTTTTCTGGGCATGGTAAATTATTTGACAAAGTTCATACCGAACATGTCACATATCGCCTACCCACTCAATTCTCTTCTGAGCTCAAAGAACCAATGGGTTTGGGCTACGGAACAGCAGAGAAGCTTCGATCAGCTCAAGCACGCACTCACCACGAGTCCCGTGCTGATGCTGTTCGACCCAAAAAGAAGACAGTGATTTCAGCCGATGCCTCATCATATGGCTTGGGGGCTGTGCTTCGGCAGATTCAAAAAGACGGGTCCTACAAACCTGTGGCGTACGCGTCACGGACACTCACAGAGACGGAGAAAAGGTACGCACAGGTGGAGAAGGAAGGCCTAGCGGTAGTTTGGGCATGTGAAAGGTTTCAAGATTTCATCACGGGCCTTCACATTGAAATTGAAACCGACCACAAGCCGCTTGTGCCAATCTTCATGTCTAAAAATCTAGCTGACATCACACCTAGACTTCAAAGAATGAAGATGAGGATGATGAGATTCTCCTATGTGATGAAGCATATTCCAGGAAAGTCTTTAATTGCAGCGGACACACTGTCCCGACAGCCTCTAAGCGAAACTGGTGACAGAGATCTGGAGCAAGAGGTGGCTGCATATGTCAAGGGGGTGACAGCTGACCTTCCCGCGACAGAAAAGAGGCTACAAGAAATCAAAGATAAGCAGGCCACGGACTCTACATGCAAACAGTTGGCATGGTACAGCGAAAAAGGGTGGCCCATCCGAAAAGAAGTCCCTAACAGCTGCAAAGAGTATTGGCAACATCAATCAGAGATCGCCGTTCAAGATGGACTGCTCATGAGAGGATCAAGACTCATCATACCGCTGTCCATGCGTCCTGATATTCTGCTGAAGATCCACCAGGGTCATCAAGGAATCACCAAGTGCAGAGCTCGAGCCAAAGACTCTGTATGGTGGCCAGGACTTTCAACAGCCATCGAAAATATGGTACGCAGATGTCCAGAATGCATCAAGGAAGCGTCCAACCGCCATGAACCTTTGATGCCATCCAACTTTCCAGAGCGTCCATGGCAGAAAGTAGCAATGGATCTGTTCTACCTGTCAGGAAAGAACTATCTTCTAGTAACTGACTATTACTCGAGATATCCAGAAATTGCCCTTCTGAATACTATGACATCAAACGGTGTAATAATACACCTAAAGTCAATTTTTGCAAGACATGGGACGCCTGAAGTTGTCTTCAGCGACAATGGACCACAGTTCCAGCGAATTATTGGAAGTGCATTTCAGCAGTTCGCCCAGGAATGGGGTTTTGAACACAGGACGTCCAGTCCAAGATATCCACAGAGCAATGGATTTGTTGAAGTTGCTGTTAGAATTATTAAGAGAAGCCTCAAGAAGACATCTGACAGCTACATCGCACTGCAATCCTACCGTGCAACACCATTGGGAAATGGATATAGTCCCGCCGAATTACTAATGGGTCGCAAGCTGAGAACGTCCCTTCCATCTGTTTCCTCTTCTTTGGAACCTAGGCTTGTGAATACCAAAGAACTTCAACGGTGGGAAAGAAAAAGAACAAATCAACAAAAGGCCAACTATGACAGACGACGGGGTGTAAGACAACGCAAACCATTGAGAAGAGGAGATGTGGTCTGGATTACCGATCAGCGAAAAAGAGGAACAGTGCAATCTGCAACGGAGTACCCAAGGTCATACTTAGTGGACACCGATTCAGATACTCTTCGCCGAAACAGCTTTCATCTTACACCGATGCCTGGGAGTGAAGACACCGATAAAAGTGCAGCACCAGACATCGGATCGACTGCTCTTACACCGGTGCCTGGGAGTGAAGACACCGATAAAAGTGCAGCACCAGACATCGGATCGACTGCTCTTACACCGGTGCCTGGGAGTGAAGACACCGATAAAAGTGCAGCACCAGACATCGGATCGACTGGCTCTTATACCCCTGTCAGACGGGCTAGTTTAGTGTCACTACAAGCGAGTGCACTTCGCCCTTAGTGTCATTTCTGTAGTGTGCCACACGGCTCCTTCCTGAGGAACACACTTGGCTCGGAGTGAGTTTGACGAACTCACTTCGCTCGATCGAGCGCGTGGCATCAATAGGAGTGTTTCAACAGTAAAACATAACAACACAGAAACCAAAAGCGTGGCGTAAGTTTTATTTTATAAAGAAAAAGAAATTCGTGAAAGAGACGACATGTAGAAGAGTGGCATTGCAAAAAAATAGTGGGGTGGACTTGGAGTTTAGGCTGATCTGAATCAAGATTAGCGCAGCGGTGAATTGATAAAAGACGACGACAAAGTCAGTCATTCATGGCTATCTTGGTTAGCAGAGAATGATAGAGCCTACTTTTGTTTCAGCATGTAACTATTCGAGACAACACGATAATTATGATCTGATTAGGCAGTGTCAGGGCCTCCTCGTAGACTTCCGTGGAACGAAGCGGAACGCCAAAGTTGGATATGCTTCGTTCTTTATCTTGGCTTGCGATGATCGATCAGAATCATCCAATTGGCGTAAAAATCGTTCATTAATGTAACGTTGTTTTAGAGCACAGCTCCTAGGCACCCGTTTCTGAGTTGAGCGGCGTCGGCGTAACCGCGCGTTGCATTAAGGGCTGTTTCCCAAAATGACGTCACACGTGACGTCACGTGTGTCGTCACGTGTGACGTCACGAGGGTAAAATTTTCCCGCTAAATTTTGCGGTAAAAGTTTTTGCTAAGTTTGGCGGAAAATTTTTCCGCTAAATTTAGAGGAAAATTTTACCCGTGTGACGTCACGTGACGTCACACTTAAAATTTCAGATGACGTGTCATGTGACGTCACACGTCAATTCAGCGGGAAAATTTCCCGGCTAAATTTAGCGGGAAATTCAGCGAAATTTTTACGCTAAGTGGGATGGGAACAGGAGAGGAGGATGGGAGGGTACGGAGGGGGAGCAGCTGGCATACCCTCCCCTTCGTACCCTCCCCTCCTCCTCAAGAGCTGCGCTCCAATTCGGCATTACAGAGAATTGTAAACGTCTAATTTTTTTAACGTGTCTTTATTAAGGGGTATCGGTGGCCGAGTGGGCTAGCGCCCACCAGATCGGAGTACGTGGAGAGAAAGCTCGCGCTGGAGAACCCAGTGATCCTGAGCTCAATCCCCAGCCCTGCCCGAAGAACACACTTCCAATGAAGTGAGTTCGGGGAGCACACTACGCTCGCTCCGGTAGACCGAGTGTGTAATCTCGATAGCAGTGTTCAAGGAGTAAAAATAATAGAAGAAATTAACGCTGCGTAAAATTAGTATTGTTTTGATAGGAGTAATATAGATGCGCACTTGTTTTCTGTTGGCAGGAAAGTAGTGCATTGTAGAAAAACAAGCGGCTAATCTAGTTTCCAGCCTTGGCCCCTGCGCGACGGCCAGCGACGGCCAGGAGGCACCTGCAAGACTCCACCAGGAATCTGAAGGTGGCAGGAGAGACGCGAAAGGCTTGCTTGAAATGGAACTCGCCCAAATGGGGCAAGGTGTCTTCGAACCACCGTTCGTTCCTCTGGAAACTCCACCGTTCTCGACTGATCACGGGTAGGTTGTCGGTCATGAGAGCGGCTATGGTGAAGGCATTGGCCTGCAGCTGCTGATCGATGTCACTTGAAATTCTTGCCTGTGCGTCGGCATCCAGGTCCAGCTGCCTCTCATCTGAAAGGCGTTGGGCTTTCACGGAGAAAAGTGCCCCAACCACGCGCATCCACTGTCCAACATCGCGGATATCGCCCTCCAGCTCGTCCTCCACACACTCCATGATGTTTCGTTGTGGCGAGTGGCGAGTGGGCTCGCGCACACCAGCTCGGAGCACGCGGAGCGAAAGCTCGCGCTGCAGAACCCAGGAATCCTGGTTTCAATCCCTACTTCTGCTCGTTTCGATCTATACTCCGTTTCACCTTATGTTGTACCGCAGACAAGGCTAGAAGCGCGAGCTCATAGCGTTGGGAGCTACTCTTAACGCACGAGAGCTTGTGCCGCCGAGATGTGCCCTAGAGCAAGGAGCTCGCGCTTGTAGCCTTTCCTGCGGTACATCATAAGGTGAAACAGAGTATAGATGAGCATCGTACCGGCGTGCGGACGTGTATCACTGGCTTGTAATGGCTGATCGTAATGATCAAATTGGATTTAAATTTGGATTAAAGCTCGTGACTTAGCGCAACAATGTGTGGTAACGTGTTTCTAATAAGACGACGAAGTTATTTATGAAAAAATGCGCATGCACTGTAATATTTTGCGTGCCCATTACTTACCCATCGTTATTGCCATCATTTTGGAGTGACACTAAGTTTTCCCGTGTAGCACCAACACACTTGGAGTGTGTTTCGACGGGTTGAAGTGCACTCGCTTGTAGTGACACTTAACTAGCCGGTGTGACAGGGGTATACACCGGAGCCTGGGAGTGAAGACACCGATAGTGCGCAGCACCAGACAACGGATCAACTGCTGTTACACCGGTGCTCGGAGTGAAGACACCGATAAAAGTGCAGCACCAGACATCGAATCGACTGCTTACACCGTGCGGAGTGAAGACCCGATAAAAGTGCAACATCGGATCGGCTGCTCTTACACCGGTGCCTGGGAGTGAGACACCGATAAAAGTGCTGCACCAGACATCGGGTCGGCTGTCTAACACCGGTGCCGCGGTGAAGACACCAAAAAGTGCAGCACCAGACATGGGATCGACTGTTCTTACACCGGTGCCTGGGAGTGAAGACACCGTATAAAAGTGCAGCACCAGACATCGGATCAACTGCTGTTACACCGGTGCCTGGGAGTGAAGACACCGATAAAAGTGCAGCACCAGACATCGAGATCGACTGCTCTTACACCGGTGCCTGGGAGTAGAAGACACCGATAAAAGTGCGGCACCAGACATCGGATCGACTGCTCTTACTCTGGTGCCTGGGATTAAAGACACCGATAAAAGTGCAGCACCAGACATCGAATCGGCCTGTCACCCGCACCGGTGCCTGGGAGTGAAGACATCGATAAAAGCGCAGCGCAGACATCGAATCGGCTGCTCTTCCACAGTCCAGTGCCTGGGGTGGAAGACACCGATAAATGCAGCACCAGACAACGGATCGACTGCTCTTACACCGGGGCGCGCAAAGTGAAGACACCGATAAAAGTGCAGCACCAGACATCGGATCGACTGCTCTTACACCGGTGCCTGGGAGTGAAGACACCGATAAAGTGCAGCACCAGACATGGGATCGACTGCTCTTACAAAGGTGCCTGGGAGTGAAGGCACCGATGAAAGTGCAGCACCATACATGGGATCGACTGCTCTTACACCGGTGCCTGGGAGTGAAGACACCGATAAAAGTGCAGCACCAGACATCGGATCGACTGCTCTTACACCGGTGCCTGGGAGTGAAGACACCGATAAGAGTGCAGCACCAGACATCGGATCGGCTAGCTGCTTACACCGGTGCCTGGGAGTGAAGACACCGATAAAGAGTGCAGCACCAGACATCGGATCGACTGCTCTTACACCGGTGCTGGGAGTGAAGACACCGATAAAAGTGCAGCACCATACATCGGATCGACTGCTCTTACACCGGTGCCTGGGAGTGAAGACACCGATGAAAGTGCAGCACCAGATATCGGATCGACTGATCTTACACCGGTGCCTGGGAGTGAAGACACCGATAAAAGTGCAGCACCAGACATCGGATCGACTGCTCTTACACCGGTGCCTGGGAGTGAAGACACCGATAAAAGTGCAGCACCAGACATCGGATTGACTGCTCTTACACCGGTGCCTGGAGTAAGAACACCGATAAAAGTGCAGCACCAGACATGGGATCGACTGCTCTTACGCCGGTGCCCTGGGAGTGAAGACACCGATAAAAGTGCAGCACCATACATCGGATCGACTGCTCTTACACCGGTGCCTGGGAGTGAAGACACCGATAAAAGTGCGGCACCAGACATCGGATCGACTGCTCTTACACCGGTGCCTGGGAGTGAAGACACCGATAAAAGTGCAGCACCATACATCGGATCGACTGCTCTTACACCGGTGCCTGGGGGTGAAAGACACCGATGAAAGTGCAGCACCAGACATCGGATCGACTGCTCTTACACCGGTGCCTGGGAGTGAAGACACCGATAAAAGTGCAGCACCATACATCGGATCGACTGCTCTTACACCGGTGCCTGGGAGTGAAGACACCGATGAAAGTGCACCACCAGACATCGGATCGACTGCTCTTACACCGGTGCCTGGGAGTGAAGACACCGATAAAAGTGCAGCACCAGACATCGGATCGACTGCTCTTACACCGGTGCCTGGGAGTGATGACACCGATAAAAGTGCAGCACCAGACATCGGATCGACTGCTCTTACACCGGTGCCTGGGAGTGAAGACACCGATAAAAGTGCAGCACCAGACATGGGATCGACTGCTCTTACACCGGTGCCTGGGAGTGAAGACACCAGTGTAAAAGTGCAGCACCAGACATCGGATCAACTGCTGTTACACCGGTGCCTGGGAGTGAAGACACCGATAAAAGTGCAGAACCAGACATCGGATCGACTGCTCTTACGCCGGTGCCTGGGAGTAAAGACCCCGATAAAAGTGCGGCACCAGACATCGGATCGACTGCTCTTACTCCGGTGCCTGGGATTAAAGACACCGATAAAAGTGCAGCACCAGACATCGGATCGACTGCTCTTACCGGTGCCTGGGGTGGAAGACACCGATAAAGTGCAGCACCAGACATCGAATCGACTGCTCTTACACCGGTGCCTGGGAAGGAAGACACCGATAAAAGTGCAGCACCATACATCGGATCGACTGCTCTTACACCGGTGCCTGGGAGTGAAGACACCGATAAAAGTGCAGCACCAGACATCGGATTGACTGCTCTTACACCGGTGCCTGGGAGTGAAGACACCGATAAAAGTGCAGCGCCAGACATCGGATCGACTGCTCTTACACCGGTGCGTGGGCATGAAGACACCGATAAAAGTGCAGCAGCAGACATCGGATCGACTGAGTACACTACACGAAGTGGGAGAGTTGTAAAACTTCTAAATAGACTTCAGTTTTAAAAGAGGGGGGGAGATGTGCTATCAGGCTTCGATTAAGATGAAGAGGGGAACGACGGGGGTTTTGAGGATATAGAATAAGCATGGCGTTTAGATAGGAGGCTACCGGGAGCGCTCGGTTTCAATAACAGCCTACAACACAATTAACGAGTGCCTCCGGTGTACCAAAGCAGATGATGCGGCCGGCACAGGTTGACATATCAAAAAGTAAAATCATCTTCCGTCCATCGTTTTGGAGTGTATGCCACCCAAGTCAACGTCCGCGTATGCAATAACCACCACCACGGGGGCAAATGGAACGGGGTCATTGAATGTGGGGATTTTGGCACGGGGGCAAATAAATGCGGGGATTTTGGCACGTAGGGCAAATTGAACGGAGTCATTGAGTGCGGGGTTTTCTGAAACGCGGGGCAAAAGACACGGGGCTCTTGGGACGGGGATTTTGCGCCCGGAGCAATCGTGCTACACTATGCCGGTTGAAGGCGCCTACAAGCGCCTTCAACCGGCACAGCCTCACCATTCAAATAGGGGAAACATACCCTTGTCTGTGCTGGTACCGCGAACTAGACGACTGTCGACTTGTTTGCATTGGAACTTACGTGCGGTACGGCAGCCTCTGAGGTACATATGTCTAGCAACCGTTGTGTATCTTCTACAGCCTTCGCTGTCAACAAGATCTCATCACCAAAGCAAGCCCTAGCAGCACCCAGTGCACTTCCTCGCCATTTTCAGGTGGGTAATGAAAAAAAAGAAACTTTCGACTGAAGCATTCTCTTCCCCATCCCAGGCACGTATAACATGTAGAGAAGCGGGGAGTCTGGGAATTTCTGTTGGCAGTCCCTTATCAGTCTCCCTTCATACGACTCTGCGCCACGTAGTTCTTCTCGTACCGCATTTCCCTAGTAGAAACAGCACACCAGGGCAAACCCGGCTTGGGGAGCTCCGGCTGTTCTAAGTACTGCTTTAATTGTGCGTGTGGGACACTCTCATATGCCTTTGCGATGTCAGAAAACACCACATTAAGGGATATCTTCCATTCAGGCAAAATTTATAAACTGCGTGAATGGTGCAGCTATGGCGATTGCGTGCGCGACCTATACTTCGTTTCAGCTTGGGTCCAGACGCAGCCGATGCTACGAGCGCGAGCGTGTGGCCCTGAATAGTGCTTGCATTGCACGAGCGCGCGTGCTTGGCAGGGACGCTGGAAGCCCGGAGCTCGCGCTTGTAGCATCGGCTGCGTCTGGACCCAAGCTGAAACGAAGTATAGCTTGCAAAAGCTCGACTAAACCGGACTAAGCTTGACTATTGGCGAGACACAAACACAGTTCTCATAATGCCTTGTAGCGCTCACTGGTATCCCTGGCGCTTGCTGAAAGGTCCAAGAGTATTCATCCGAAAAACTGAAGATTTCTTAGTCACGACGACTGAATAAAAAATGATTATTTAGGAATGTGCTTTATAAAGAAATTCTAAAAAAATCACAGGGTCATTGGTCCTGCGGAAAACACGCTTCCGTTTCTTTTGATAGCTGAAACAACTAACGAGTGGCGCTCGCCATTTAACTCGTCAAATTTTTTTCAGGACACTTGGCCATGGTGCTTAAAATTCATTTGATTTTGATTTTTAAATTTACCATTTGAGAAGACACTCGCATAAACATTGGATTTCATAGAATTGGGAATCAAACAAAAACGAACTCTAATAAGCTCAAACATGTTTAGCCGAAAATGAAGTCTGAAGAAACTCTTTGAATTTCACAAGGAATGAACTCTGAAAACCGACAATCTAACTTACAATATATACTGATTAACTATAGTCGGTGAAAGATTAAGGGCTCATGCTTTAGATGATCTACCTCAACCATGCGTCCATTTTCATCGAGCGGGGTTTTGCTGCACCTGCCGCATAGTGTTATCGACAGCAGAAAGCTCAGACTGAGCACCTCCCTGGTTCTTAGCCCAGCAATCGACTACAGTAAAAAAATATGAGAATGACAAAAACGAACTCTTGTTGTCATGCTTCCAGGGCGAGCTTTATTCTTTCGAAAACTCTTCGTTGCCTGGTGCAGTTGGAGCGCTCGCGAAATTCCAAAGCAAGACAGATGGGATGGAGTACGTGCTGAAAGTCGGGCGTGCGAAAGACATTCACGGTCGTTTTCACTCAGATTGACTGCTGTGGATTTAAAGTAAGTGATCACTCTCTCTCAGACTCTGATCTCTTAATTTTCGTTAGAGACTGAGAAACTGCAAAAATATGGACAGTTGTAGTAACTGTCTATTTAAACCAATAAAATATGATGAAACATTTTTTTACGCTGCATATTACTACTTAGAATGAAGCCCAGATGTCTGCTACCTATCAAATACGGGTTAGTTTTTTTTCTTGTACGAAAAAAAAAGAGTTGAAAAAGGTGAACAATAAAACGAGCACTTTTTTCTCCCTGAACTCGTAGCAAGAACAAGCGACGACATAACCTGGAGCCTCCTATCTGCCGCCACCGTTAATCATAGCCAGGCTGTGGGATCGGTGAAGCATATGACAGAAGCTAAGTTCAGGAAATTGTAAGAGTTCACCATTTTGTTCTTCGCCCGAGACTGAGGCAGGAAAAGAGGGAAAGTTTCAAAGTAGAAGAAGAATGAACAGTCGAGGACACGTCTCTAACACAGCTGAAGACAAGTTTATTTGGTCACCCTCTTATATACACTCCACGAACTTCACCACAGAACCTTCTCGACCTTCTCGACCTCCAAAGCCAAAGACAACAAAAATATCATCCCTTTCCACCACAATCGTCAAACGACCTTGAACAATCTTGCCATTTTCCACAAAGCAACACACCCTAGCTCCCCTCTCCCGGAAGACAATTAACTGAACCTTCGCGTACATAGCACACCCTCCCTCCTACTCTCCGGCCCACAATCCCAAAGCATCCTGACAACAAAAGATACCAATCCACCTGATCCCACCGGAAGACATGAAAGAGAAAACCACTTATATCCTTTCACATTCAACAACCACTTTACGAAACTCTTAAATCCGCTAGAATGTCTTTGTACTGCTGCTAAGCTGTAACGACACCTGACTAATGCAGTTTCACATTGATTTTATTCTTATTGTTTCTTTTATAACCCTTTTGATGTCGTTTAACTCCCTGTGTATTATCTTAGTTTCGGACCAGCATGGTATACAATTATTACATTCTTGAACATATTTCGCTGTTTCGAAATTGGCCACGTTGGTTTTGACATTTCTTTTGTGTTCAGTCAATCTGTCATTTATACACCTTGACGTCTGCCCTACATACTTAAAGCCACAATCCAGGGGGATTTCATATACCACTCCATTATCACACGGAATAGACTTTTTTCGATGCTTTTTAGTGCATTCCCTTACACTCTTGTGGAAGGGCGTCTTTAACAACCACCAGCTCGCCTGCGCACTCACTGCATTATCATTGTAAAAGTTCAGCTATTGTCGTCATTGAAGCAATACGACCCGAGCAACTACGCGAATTTGTGTCGAGCTATAGATTCACACAAGCCCAAATCCAGTGATCATTAAATTCTCAAGTTCACTCTATGAGTGGCATTCAAATTTCGTCACTTGGAGAGTATGAGGACTATGTAACCTTCAGACTAATTCATCAAATTTTGCGAAGGAGAAATTATAACAAAACGCTCGCTTTTAAACTCGAAATTACTCAGCAACAAATAGGTTTTTTCGGAAAATGGCGTCGCACGCAGTATACTTGTGTCACACTAGTGCCAGTAAATATTGTATAGCGTGAAAAACATTCCACTGATTTGCAGTTGCCTTTTAAGAAAGCATGAAGAAATTGCAAATGGAGAGTCAATATCCTTGAAGTCCATGCACTAGAAAATGTTGATGTAATTTGCAGGCAGCGGTGGCTCAAAAAGTGCTTTAAATTTGAAATTAAAATTCTTCTTGACGATAACACAAAATCACTTAGACGAAGATATTTGGAACCAAATCGATCTTACCAATATAAGTATAGTGGACATATTTGATATTTGAAAACGTATTTGACATATTCTTGGAAGACACTCACTTTTAAAAATAGCTATATTACAGGAGGACAGGAATGTGAAAAATCTGCTTTGTAGTGAACATTTCTTGTGGCGCACCTTCTACCGGGTAATTTATTGAGTGATCAGGTTCGTAAACTGAAGAAAGTTAGTTTAACTTCCTTAATAAACATTGTCCGTCATAACATGAAGAACAGCTCACGCATCAACTTTTGTAAATTGCAAAAAAAACTGTATTGTTCATTTTGCTTGTTCTAAAAACCTCGCAGTACACATAAAGCATCATGCGGGAATCAACATGATCGCGTAACGCATGCAAGTCAAGCACGGTTAAGTAGAGGAAGACATCTTGGGCTGTAATCTAGACGCTTGGCACAAAAATCGTCGAGATATTCGACCGCCGTGAATCGCGAACGCCGAGGTAAGGCTCCGGGCCAACCAATGGCTGTCACTTGGTTCCTCGCCTTCTTTTTCGCTAGGTGTCTACATTTAGGCCGCTTCTTACCGCTTTCGGACAACTTGAGCTCTTCCTCTGAAATCAAAAAAAGGCCATGGTTAATGCGCAAATTTACATGGGCGATGCCACTATGCGCCGAGTCACTGAGAGAGAGTAGGAGGCGAGAGGGCTAGAGGACGTCAGAACGCCGAGCTCTGATTTAAGTAATTATTGAATAGACCGAACGCTAATTCGCTTTGTCTCCACTGCACTCGTGTAACGCTTTTGAATGCAAGGGCTAAACAACGAGCGCTGGCGTTACGCAATCTACCACGTCTTCGAGTGGAGCGGAGCCAAAGGCCGCCTTTGTCTCTGTTGTACTCTCGTGAGACACGTAGGAATACGAACTCCAAACGCTGGAAGCCGGCGTGGCGAGTTCTTGCGCGTTCAGCGAGTGCTGTGGACAGAAAAGATGCTAGCTTTTGGTCTACCCACCAATAATATGTACCGGAGCTCGGGCTTTTCACTTCAAAGCACGCTCTCATCTTCTCCTCTCTCCAATTATCGGCGCAGAGCAGGAGCAGAACAACACAGTCGGCCAGAATTCTGTATTCTGATGACCCTTAAGTCCGCCCGACGCCGACGCGTAGATTAGATGGATTCAATCAAGTGGCGACAAAATATCGTTGTCCAGCGGCTCGTTGTATTGTTGCGTATGCTGTTTTAGTCACATCACTAACTTACAGATGAAAAGCTGAGGATTGGAAGGAATTAGCGGTGCATGATTGGAGAAGTGGATGTTTAATGGAATGGCTGGAGCGCGTCTTTGACTGGTGTGTTTAGCGTCCTCTGCTGCCCATACACCTAAAGGGGTCCCGATTGAACAACAAAATGACGTCGCAGAAGCCGGAGTGTCATGCTATTGGATGTCGCTACTCCGGCGGTTCGTAATACAATTGCGGGTGAAAATAATGAGCAATCGTAAATGTCGCTGTCGTCGCGGCGTCGAAACTTGTAGCTACCGAAGCTTCCGTGGGCTGTCACATTGGAGAGCGACCGGCAGCAGAACAGCTGTCTGGCACACAGAGCTCCGCTGCTGGGACGCCGCCAGGATCGCGATGGCGACGGAGACAGCATGACACTTCTGTGACATCATCGTGCGAAAATGAAGGGACCACATTTTTTGACATGGTAAATACAGCAGTCGGAGACGCGTTCCAGGCTTCATAGTGGGAGCAAACGCACAAAAGCGATGAGCGCGAGAATGATGCAACTTCTGATGGTGCTTGACTGGATCCATGGAGGGCGTGTTTTCTGCCTTCAAGCGAAGCAGAGTAAAGTAACAAAACTACAAGAAGCAGCAGCAGTTCTTGGTAACGGAGCGACTTGTATGAGTCTATTTCCCATATAAGTACGAATTTTAATTGGGAACGTTCGCCAGGGGGATCGCAATTGTATAGTTTGGTTAATTTTCGACATTAGTGAAAATGGCTCGCGCGTCCGGCTGTATCGCGATTGCAATTAAAGTTTCCGTGCGTCTCAAGGCAGTTTCACCATGCCGAAGCTGCATATACATGTATATAAGCGCCATTTACACAAAGTTGTGTCTCACCAAGACACTGTGAAAACGGCCATTTATAAGCAGTGCAACTTAGCGGACGGCGAATTCCCTAAGTTAAATTCAATTTGCAGGCGTAATCAAATGTGTGTAATTTTCAACGCAATGCTTCTATATTCACGTTGGTGCACTCAAAGTAGGAATAGGGTGATTTAGAAGTTTGCAACAACTTTACGTTGACTGCGTCCGTGTGTATATACATTTTTGTTTTGCGTTCCACGACGTAGCAGGTGAAGAAAGCAAACGAAAAAGGTATATGTATTTCCTTTAGAAAAACGCAACATTTCAGAGTCGTGCCATTAAGTAGAGTGAGGTTGAAAATGTTTCGATGTTTACTTATGCGTGAAAACGACAAACCTGTTTCGGTGCTTTTTTGTTGATATATACCACCGAGTATGCATTTATTAATGAGTTCAACTCTCAAAGTGGAGAGGCTTCAAGAAAAATAGTCCAAGCTTGTCAAATCATTTTCCAGAATTGAATGTTTTTGGTTTAAAACAATTTTGTATGCCTTGACACCGACGAATGTTTATCGGAGTTATTCGGTTAAAACCAGAATATCTGCGGTGTATACATATCGGTCACAAACAAGGAAAAATCTCCAGTGTAAATAAGTTCAGTCTTACAAAACGGAGAAGTGAAAGAAAGATAAATCTAAGTGCGAAATTCCTCACTGCATATATATATATATATATATATATATATATATATATATATATATATATATATATATGAAAAACATGAGTCCGCTGCAGTGTGCCCGATACCTCGACACCAGAGATCTCGGTTGTTTCCCAATTATTGATTTGTGCCCGAGTCTCACTTAAGCCATATTTGGCGGAGTCTCGATAAAGCGGCACAGAGCCGTGTATAGAGAGAGTTTGGTCATTCACTGGGAAGTATGGGAGGTAAATGAGGAGGCGTCACTGGCCCAAAGTGGGCAGGGCGCGTTCCAAGGCGTGTTCACAAATTCAAATGTGCTCAAGTAGACGCTGTGAATAATACCTTGACGGTAGTTGCGAGAAACAGAATGAATGGATGCGTCGGAGTAGCTCTCTGTGACTGAAAATAAGGCGCTCGTGATGTTTCCAGCACGGTCTTTCAACATAATTGTGGAATATATGCATACAAATATTAAATATTTAAAAAGTGTGCACGGCTAGCCGAAGGGTCGTTGGAACTCGTAAGCCAGGCGCTGAGGGCTGGGAACCTGCTTTCCTTCCCGTCAGACTCCATCCGAGCTAAACAGAGTTTCGAACGGCACATTTTTATCTTATATCTCTTTGCGTGCTCATACTCGAAAAGTTAGGTAAACCATATTTTTAATCGTGAATAATTAATGCTTTTAACTTTTACGCTCTTAATAAAACCGTTTCTCGCTACCACAGCTAGGAAATTATTTTCGGTTTCTGGTTGGCCCAGAGAGTATGTTCAGCCACCTTCCTGCGTCAGTCACATACCCTGGCTCTGCCCGGTATTTTCTTCGACCAAACTCTCACTCTATACGCTTCCTTCACAAAGGAGCAGCCATCTCGAATGCCGTCACTTCTGATACGCGGTAAAGCATCGTTTTGATCTCCCCACGCCGCTGGAATGTGTTTACGAAAAATGCATGATTGTCACACATTCTTGTTCTGCCTCACCTATATTCTCTTGCATATTCCAAATTGACATGTTTTAATTATTGTTTCTGCCCGCAAACCAGATACAGAACTCACGTGACTGAGAACGACACGAAACAAAAACAAAACACCTCATATAGTGCTCTGGAGCGACAAGCAAAGACAACCGACACCAACAAGCCTCAAACGCCTTCAGCATGCACGCGATAATACCATTTACTGGCTTCTTGTGACACGAGCTGCTTCACGAGCACCGAGAGCCTGCACGACCCACCATAGGTACCATCGGGGGAGGGAGGGGGTGCTCTACGTGTTGTTCGTTTCTGTTTGTCGCTCTAGTGTGACTTAAGCTTGAAACACATCCTTAGCAAACATCGCTTGGCATCGCGCCGCCAAGCAGCGTAATCATAACAGTCGTCACAAGGGACGGCACGGCATACGGCCACAACTTTGCGTAGGCGACGACGCGACTTAGCAGATTCGCTTGGCTCGCAACATTTTGATTCACACGCTTAGTGGTACCCTTCATTCCTTAGCTATCTATGAAGCGTGCACTGACATTCTTTTGATAGCGCACGACGCCGACAGCACGTGCTCTCGAGAAAAATACAAAGAAAAAACCGGTCAGAAAATGCTGTCGCAGAAATGTCAGTGCCAAAAAATGGCAATAGACCGATCTCACCAGCTAGTTTGAGTACGCCACCGCTCTTGCCATGCATCGTGGGTACTGTAGTTCTTCTGCGCGTGCAACAACCGCGCTGGAGGTCTGCACGAAGAGAGCACGAGACGACACGAGCTGCCTCGTGCATGGGCGCCTGCCTCTTTTGAACTTCAGTTATGGCGGCCTCACGCATGCGTGGAACGCTTAGTGAGATCGGTCTATTGCCCATGACGGGCAACACGCCTGCTCGCGCTCAAAAACACAAAATAAACGAAAGCGTACCCAACAAAATGGTCTAATGTCATCACCCAAAGAAAGAGCCCGTGGAAGCTCGCTAGCGAGTCTCGGGACTAATGGCAGAGCCACACTAGAACTGCGTGCAGCTGGGTGTTGTGGAAGAGCTCCAGCTCTTTCAGTGACATAAATGAATCACGTCGCTAAACGAGAGCGCGCAAAGATTCACCGCTATGCTTTGAAGCCGATTAATCGTAAGCTTTAGTTATTTGAGAAATTTTCGCATTGCAGGTGGTAGTAGTGTTAAGAAAACTCTAACAACTATTTGCAGACGCAAATTTAATTCACTGATATGTTTTCTGAGGTATTAAACTAGTTGCTATTTGTGCAAAAGCAGATAATCAACTCCTTAGAACATAAAGCACGGGCGGCTTATTCTGTGTAAAAAATAAATAACGTAAAAAAGCTACACCGAAACAAGCATATCTAAATGGTCTTAATATCTGGTGCATTTAAAGGGATTAAAAAGAAGTTAGTTCAGTTCAGTATAATAATTAAAGTAGATGTCAGCTGTTTCTAACTAATATTGACGAGAATTTTGCCCAAAGTTTTGCTTTCGTGCTACATCAATGAATTAAAAAGATCAAGCAAAACTCAAACCGGGACCGATAACAGCGACTCCCGAGACTGCAAAAAAAACTAGCTTTTCAATGACGTGAATGGTGACATCAATGAAGCCTTATAAGGTGATTGGCCGAATGGGACAGTGTGGTGATTTGGGGTGAGCAGGGTGATTTCAACGGGCAAGAAAGAAAGCCTTCACTGAGGGAGAGGGAAAAGAAGGAAGGCGAAGAAGAGGAGGCGTGGAACTTGGCGGGACAGCATCAGTCCGGCGGGCTGTGCCTTGCAACTTTACGCAAGGTCGTCCGTCGACAGGTCGACGGAGTCTTCCAGCTACACGCAAGACCCGACAACGAAGACGCCGCCACCTAGCCACACTTCAACAGACGGACTGAGACACCCCACCAAGCCATCCCTGCAACGCTCACCAGGCTTCGAACACTGTCGTATAGTTCCCCGGCAAGACCTGTAAGACTCCTATTCCATGCTGTCAGTGACTTTGGTTCGTGCTGTTTTTGTAATAATCTGAAAATAATGTCTTAAATCTCTATTCATATTTATCGTATCCAAGTACATTGTCCTCGTGTTCCGTCTCACTGTGTCATACACCTGCGAGCGTGAACTAGTCCACCACAGACAGAGACAACTCGTTTTTATTTACAAGTTTCAAATATGAAAAAAAAGTGGTTTGTTTATTTATTTGCAACGAGTATCATTCTTTTCGTCAGAATGTATTAGTGCAATACAAATACAATTTGATTTCTGTCTGCCGGCATAGGGATTCTTCATGACACGCGTGAAACGAGATTTAGAAACTGTTCGAGACTTGCGCTGCAGTATCCGATAATCCTTGGCGTCCATTTGGGAAAGCTTCTGTCAGACTGTGCACAGCGTTCCGCGATCTTTCCTGCACATCCATTGGGCCTTTCATCCGAGACCTTTTTGCGCTTGCGTACTGAAGTGTTGTTCGCGAACATAAGAAATAAGAATAAGAAATAGCTAAACGGTCCTGCAATAGCCCAAGATTCCATCGCTTTTACGCAAATCCTTCTAGAGCAGAGTAATACATGTGTGATGTGTTGGTCTTGTAAAGTTGATGGCACCTGTGCTAAGTCTTTCACGGATTTGTGTTTCATTTAGTAGGTAAAAGAGGCATGGAATATTTATTGTTCTTGGTAAGGCGATAGTGCCGATTGCAACGAGATGGGCAATAAACGATGTTGACAAAAATGGTAGATATATACAGTTGTGTTTGAATGCTTTTGACAGCATTCTATTGACAAACGGCAGCGATTCTCCGGGTCGTCCGTGCTTCGTGTGAAATCGTGGAAAATAATGCAAGGTATGGCTTCGCAGGTAGCATAGAGAGGACCAATGTCGGGGTTACTTGCAGTCGGAACGCGGTACAAAGCTCTGAAACCACCAAATGCCGCTGCCGATAATCGCTCCATATTGCTTATTCCCGGCGAAAAGCTTGAATATCGACGCCTGTGGAATTCTTTTTTTTACAACTTAAAGTGAAGACAATTTAACTTTCCTTGCTGATGCCAATACGTGCAATGTCAAGATTCTGTGCGCTATGGAATTTGAAACATAACCGTATGGGTAGCGCGTGCACTGCCCATAGTGAGGAAAACAAAGCGCCCCTCGCGAGCTTCTCACGGCGAGTAATTAATAAACTCTTTTGAAACCGACAGTTCCCTATTGACGTCCCATCCGTTTTAAGGAAGGCCATATAGCGGAAAAATCGAATCGCCTGTTTTTCTTTCTTTCATTTTATTTTTTATTTGAAATATTAGGCTCTATAAAACTGCGTAAAACGATTAAGTATAATCCCAGGTCCTTGGAGAGTTGGAAAACATATCTTCATCAAATAGGTTCAAAAACGTATTTATGGCCCTTTAGGCTTCTGTAGACAACCAGATTACACAAAAACTAAATCAAAATCATTGTCGGTATCAAAAAAAATCGCAAAGTTGGGGACAAGGAAAGGGGGGGGGGGCGGGGGAGCAAAGAGCGACGACCACAACATTGACTCAAAAGAAGGAGCATGATTTTCTCACATTTGTTCCCCGTACTTTTTTGTGTGCATTTTGTATTCCTCTTTTATGATCATTTATTAGTTTTCCCGCGCAATGCATTGAGAACTGAGAGATAAGAGGAAAGAGAGCGCACGGGGATGTTAAAACGCCGAGCTCTGGTTGGAAATATTAATGAATAGACCAAAAGCTAGCAACCCTTTTCTCCACTAAACTTGTCGAACGCTTTACAACACGAAACGCTAGCTTCCGGTTTTTGGCTTTCGCATCCGAGGGCGTTTGACGTGTACAATGAAGAGAAAGGAAGCTATAGCCTGATGTCTGCCGCCTAATCAATCGAGCCAATAAGGCTGTTGCTATCAGCCAGGGGACAGTGAGGGAATCCACAAGACGCGACCTTGTATTGTTGGCTTTGGCGTCTGCAAGACGGGACCACAGAAGCATCGTTGAAGCGTTAGATCATACACAAACTACATTTGAATTGTATATCATTCCAGCATTTCTTTTTTATTTGCGCGTCAATGAAGACTGAATAAAATAAACAAAAACTTTATTTTGTGGCCTTAATACGATTAAGAAATCCCGGTTAATTAGTTTCTGCTCGCGCATCACGCGACGAAATCGTCAGGCATTTGAGATGCGGCGCTCCCGATTCAGCTACTTAGCTAAGGAGAGGGGGATTCCTGGGCGGCACAAACAAACCTGGTTTTGATATGGATAAGTTTGTTTTCAAAACTATTTTCTCGTTAAAATGTTTGCTGTCAAGTGTAAATATCGCTGAATTTGTCTGCGGTGTGTGAAGTATAAAAACCACACAATTGGACTCTAAACGCTGACATCCCTCTTTCCGGTATTTTGTCGGGGTGGACGACGAAGACGAGAAAAAGTTTGCGCCTGTTGTGTACGTCACTCACACCCCTGCGCGCATTTCCCTTCGTGTGGCGTCCCATTCTTTAACGTCCCACCCAAACGCCAAGAAACCTATCTTTTTTTGTTTTCTTTCATTGCGCCCTTCAGTAATGTGATGAAACGCAAGATCACGCAAATGAAGGACGAACAAACTATATTGCATTTTGCTCGCGAGGGGCTAGAAAGACTTGATAGCTGCTGACTTTTTGTGTATATATATAAGAATCTACAGGGAAAGCTGTCATGCATTCGAACCGCTTCGTAACAACGGGCCATACCCGCAGACATCGCTAGTCCTAGTTGTCCCAGTTGGTTGTCCCGATGGGCCCATATCGCTGGGGGCAACTTAATATGCACAAGGGTCAACCAAAATCTCACCTGTGTGGCCTATCCAAGAAAACGCCAGAATTACGTTTGACATAAAATAAAGTTGACAAGCGCGTGAGCTGCTTCAACTCAACGCGGCGAAACGAGCACACCTGAGTTTCCGTCTCTATTTATCCGCTCTTATGTCGCTCTCTTCGTCGCTCTTTCTATCAGGACCGCCGATGTCAGCGCCAGGAGATTTCCAGGTTCTGATGCCATCTTTACGCGCCTGTTCGAACCAGAGCACGGCGTTCTGAGGTCCTCACTCAGTCGCACTTCATCTTCTCCCTCAGTTTCTCGGCGCATAGTCCTTTTCACATTAAGTCAGAAGGCAGCCGACGCTTCGATGGAATGGGGACAACCAAGCTGCGTCAAAGACGCATCCTCAGAGGCGCTCATCGCTTTTGTCAATTTGCTCTGACTGGCCAAGCGAATCTCGTCCAAAAATGATTCGTGATATTGCGCTTCTTTTTTTTCGTTGCTTGATAAGTGTAGAGGGATTAAGCAAACATAAAATAAGACGACGAGCGCAGAGAGGATAACCGTTTTGCGCTGTGTCGAACACAAGCAGCGAACCATCGGCGAACTTTCCCCGGTTCCGCAGTTGATTCCCGGCCGGCGTCATTATGTGGCTGGATAATCGTCACGGTAAGATTAATAATTCAGTATCTCTTCAAAAGAAAAAAAGACAGTTTAAGTTCTTGTTGATTAGATTATGTACCAGGATATCTAACTAGATTTCATGCTGAAACTTGAAATCCAGTAACAAGACAATTGTCTGCAAGATAGATTTTGAGGTTTCCGGGAAGAAATACAGTTGGATTTACATTATCATTATCCAGTTAGCGAAACGTTAAACTGTCTTTTTTTGTAGGAATAGTATTCTAATTCATATTTATTGATTGGTTTTACGTTTAATGTTAATATTAAAGTTTTGAGGACAATTGTAAGTAGAGCTCGGACCAATTAAAAGAAATTAATAAAATAAACTAAGTTTTTGTATTTTAATTCATACAATTTCACGTTTTAGCTTTATTGAAACAATATAGCGCGGAAAAGCGGGAGTGAAGCTGCGCCAAAAATAACGCTTTGAGGAGTGAAGTAGTTTCAGCCACACCGTCACTCGTTTCGATTGCGTACCGCCCAAGGACACGCTGCAGAGATAGTGACGCCATGAGCGAAATGACTACGTCGCTCTTCTCAGCGTCATTAAGTCATTAAGGACAGAGATTGAGGCGCGCTTTTTGTGCGCCATTTTACATGATGGTTACAAACATAAAAATGAATACTTTATTATCCGAAAAGCAAATACAATTTATTTTTTAACTTCTTTCTGTTGAACTGGGCTCTAATACAGTGATGTATCGTTAATATGCACACCTCAGTTTCCCAAAACAATTGTTCATAATGTGAGTTGTCCATAAAAAATGCATAATGGCCTGCATTTCTTCAGTTTGTCCCTGAAAAGATTGTCTATATAAGGGGGTGACCATTTAACGAGGTCCATATTGAGGCACTACTGCATTAATTCTCCACAATACTGCAATTATAACATTACCCAGAAAACCAATAAATAGGGAGGTAATTAAAGGATTTTATTTATTCAGCCTATTAACATAAAATAATCTCCTGTTGTGATGACAGCAAGACTAATAAATGCATGGCAAAAAGGGAATCATTTCATTATTCTAAGTGCGTTCAAATTACCATTTAAAAACCTCTATGATAAATAAAATCTGTCATACGTCTTTACAGTAAAGCAAATCCTTCCTGTATGAAATAAATCTTATGTGTGAGATAAGGTAAACATCTGATAAGAGCGCGATTTTTTTTTGAATGACTGGTGAATGAGGTCATCATTTCTTTCGTAGTGTTCATAACCTGACCTAGATATCATAAGCGCCGCTTAATAGGATGGATGCTTGGGCGAGTTTGTGAACCATATTCTGCGGTGACAGCGCAGCGAAACAAGCACACACCAAATATTCAACACGTGTGTTTGTCTTTCTGAGTATCTGGTGAGTGAGTGTGTCTCTGCGCTGTCACCGTGGAACAAGAGCCACAACAAAACATCTTCCAAAAGTATGAAAGTTGTAGTAAATTTAGCTGCAGCTTACCCATATTTGCAGTGTGAGACTCCAGATGTGAAGAGGAATGAGAGAGAAGGCGGTTAGCTGCAAAACGACGAAAAGATAAGATATCACGTTAGGGTGGTGAAATTAAAGCGCATAGGACAGAACTGAGCACAACACGCCCCTGTTAAGGCCATGGGCACAAATGAGGATCTTCCAGATGAATTAAAGGCAGGACATTACCAAATAAACGAGGCGAAACTTCGACCCGGAGCAATCAGGCCGACACTCAGACGCGAAACGAATACAATATTGGGCGCGCGCGAACGTGACGGTGAAGACTGCTAACGTGCGAGCCCTTTCATTTTTCTCTAATCAGACTTCCTGGCATGGTCGAGGCTGTGCCTTTTAGCTAAAGTGCTGACGAAAGCAAAAACTAAAGCCACAAAATGAGCTACGTTGTAAATAGTTAATTTTCAAGCCACAATTAGCCGCTTTTTTAGTCACATTTATCCTATCATGCAAATGTTGTAGCCACATATAGTGGCTCTTGGAACAACTAGTTTCCCTGACTAGCTTGTCAAACTAGTGCATTTTCATTCTTTATTGCTTTGCCAACCACGCGCTCAGTCTAGCCATTTTGGTTTTCATTTTGTGCAATCTGATTGGAAGGAAAAATTCGCCAGGAACGCTTGCGGTCATTATTATCATCATTGTTTTAAATTGACGCTTTGAGCCATCATTTTGTCAACAGCCAGACTCTGCTGCAGCACTCCGGTCTTTTTTCTCAGCTGTGTAGTGCCTGATTTCTATATCTTAGGGTACAGAAGCGTGTAAGAGCACGATTTTCTACAATCCTGACCGGCCCACAGAAAAGTGTGCCATCGCACAACTTCCATTCTTTGTTCACCCTTTAAATGAGAATGCTGCCAAAGATACAAAAGCGAGTTAGAACGCGCTCCTGGTTTTGAGACAGCATTTATAAAGGCTGAGCTCCATGGGACTAATATGCTGCGAATAACCGACGAATTTTGCCCGGCGGCTTTTGCTCTGCGCGTGGAATGAATACAGTGGCTGCTACGTCGCGCGGAAAGCGAGCGTGGCGTCGGGCGGCGTTCGGCAGTTATTCGTCACATAATTCGTTCCATGAAGTTCAGCCTCAAGGCGAGCGCTCAATTTGCAGAAAAAAGACCTCTCCGCACATGCAGCGCAGCGCTACAAGAGTAGCGCTGACCTACTGCTGAGCGCGTGCTGAAGGGACCTTTCCTCAGCTTTGTAGTGCACCTTCAAAACTGTGGCCCATGCTATACTTCGTTTCAGCTGAAGTCCAGACACAGCCGATGATACAAGCGCGAGCGCCGAGTTTTCAGAGTCCCTGCCAAGCACGCGCGCTCGTGCAGTGAAAGCACTGTTCAAGGCCAAATTCTCGCGCTTGTAGCATCGGCTGCGTCTCGACTTAAGCTGAAACAAAGTATAGACGATAAGTAGCTGAAGACAAGAGGAGCAGCGCTACGTCACCGTTTCGTTCAATGTGAGAACTGTTTTTTTATTTTGGGGGTGACGAGAAAGGTGGACACCAGGGCCGGTTTGCTCATCTTCCGGACGCGGCCGCGGCTACGCCAAGAGGGATTTTATGTCACGTGACCAGCTCCATGGGGACAAGGAAATACCTAGCGTCCCCGCCTGATGGCGGAGAAATCCGTATCGCTTCAAGTACAAAAGCCTAATTTCGCTCGAAGAAACTGACTGCAGGGACTTTCAACACGGAGTCCAATTGACCGGCACTTTATACCGTAGGAGCGACAGGCAAAGTTACGGCCAAGGGGTGTAAATATGTGCCAAAATAAAGAAAAAAACACGCTAGACAAAAGCGGTGGCAGTCTATTTATATACCTCCACCAGCACCGGCAGCTCGCACCCGCTGTGGTCGTGAGGTTAGTGCGCCGGTACTTGTTGTCGCGGCGTGGAAGTTCCGGATTCAAATCGCGCTAGAAACTATTTTTTTTTTATTTTGCGCGTGTCTCATTTTTAGAATATCACTTGCCCTGCGCCTTACACGGTTTTTACTGTTAGTCCCGCCTTTCAATCGAAACACCGTGAAGAAAAAAAAGAATGATCAAGGCAAGTTAACGCGCTAATACAATCGTTTCATAATGTTCATTAAAAGAAAACCAAGATAACACAATCGTAATTACTTTCACGCAAACAAAGCCGAAACAAGCATCCTTTTCCCAGCAACTACAATTTCGCTATTTTCGCTATTTTCATTTTTTTCTGGAAAGATACCGGTACTTAAAATAAGGTTGCAGATATGCGAAAGAGGGGTAGATATGAGAGAGGAAACTGCTTTGATTGGCTTAGAACATAGCCCATCTTCTCCACAGGCACTGCTATTCCCTAAGGATTTAATGATAGTAATCATTTCTAGTTCACTGGTAGGTGCCAGAAATATTCAGTTATGTAAATGGTATCCAACATAAGACTCACACGTAGGCGTTCTCGCTGAGGACATAGTAGAAGAACCGGATACACAGAACCAGAAACACAGAAAAGACGGTGCTGATTTCAAGAAACTTTGAGTAAGTATAGTTACGACAATCACGACTGCAGCAGCACTGACACGACATCACAAGTCTCAGTTTTGTTTGCCTCAGAGTGAAAGGAAATAAAGAAAATTGGTGCTAATTGTCTCGACACTATATATCCAACGTGTATCGTATATTTTTTTTCTCTGTTTCTTTAATACATTTTGAGAGTGATTTCGTGAAAAACTTGGAATCTTAATCCCGCAGGGAAATGGGAAAGCAACTTAACAGTAACAATGCATGATACAAAAGTTTATTTAAATAAAAAGTAGAATAGCATTTGGCACTGCAGCTTAAAAATACTAAAACACTACCCAAATTAAAATATTGCATAATACATATCATCATATTCCATAATACACATTGACAAACTAATTACATTTAATATTGAACACAATCTTTTCTAATGTAGTCTTAAATGGCCCCTGAAAAGTAAAAATACATTTGTTTTAAACAGTCTAATTGGGACACGCGTGAAAAAAATAAAAACTGGGCAAAGAAGAAATTTTAGAGCAATATTGATGCCGAGAGATTTATTTGAAATTCAGTAAGCAAAGTTCATGACGTCACGGGTCATCCCGGAATGACCAACTCGGTCGTGAAGGCAAAGCCGATCAACCTCTCCCCCACGCACCCGAAATGCCGGAAGAAAACACGTGGAGAGGATGTGACTGCCCACTAAATCGCGTCTCGCGCCGTCAATATGGCTCTAAAATTATTTTTTTTGCGTAAAATTAATTTTTGGGCCCGCGTATCCCAACCAGACTGTTAAAAAACGTTTTTTTTTCAGGGGCCCTTTAATGGCCATGAGCTGAGGTGCTCTGTTGAAACCAGTTAATTTCACTTTTGTTGCGTTACATTGCCTCGTTTCTTCTGACAAAAAACAGGCGGAGAACGGAATCGATGGTTCGTGCACGACAGATGCTGCTAATTTGCCTTCAAAATGAAGAAAACATAAAATGATCTTCTAAACCTCTAAATAAGTTCACAAGCATGTTTTCTCTTATGTCACTAGCTTCTTTTCCCAAGTAGTCATACTCAAAACTACGAGCACTTTGTCATTTGGTGAATTCCTAAACAGCACTTTGTCCAGAATTACAATCTGTAGTAACGTGCCGGCTTAGAATGCTCAGTCACGTTCCACAACATTTGGCAAGTCACAAACATAGGTGGTCTCCTCGGGTACAAAGTTAATAAAAATGCACACGCAGGCCACAGCCTTAATGTCGACGGCGGTCAGTGTCGCTTGTCGAGACAGAAAGCACTCGTTGATGTGTCTCGGAAGCCTGACATCAGCCTCGACCTCTACAATCTTTTTGCACAACAACACAGATTGTGTTTCACTACCAGTGTTCACTTGCAAGATGCGCATTATCTTGAAATGTTCCCCAGTTTTAGTCAGAATTACACTTGAGTCACTTTTCTTGGTTCTCGAGTACTGGTCGCTGTTGTAGACCATCTTGTCTAGTACAAACCGCTTGTACTCGAGAACAGTGGCAGGTAAGGGAATACCTGCCACTTCAAGTGCAGCTTCTTCCTCTGACGTTAGCCGTCCCACAGCTGTGGGAGAGCCGAGCATACAAGCACCATCTGTGTACCAGTACTTCGCCACCCTCTTGAAGCCCAGCATGTCTTGGCAAAGCTTTTTTGTGGCCTCATGAAGTGGAATGCAAGACAGAACCTGCCGAAGTTCCTGAAGGACAACAACTCTTTCCACAATTTGCATTGGAACTCCCTTAGCGGCGGTTACAGACTTGACTATTCTTCCGTTACCACTTTCAAACACAAATGCTGAATGCGCCCACAGAGGCCCCATCTGCTCCGCTGCCTTCTGAAGATGGAGCAATTGATGAACATTGTAAGTCATGCAGGACTCTTTCTTGTAGAGGCAGCTCCACCCTTGCCACGAACTTCTGCAGAAGGTGGCCTGAAAATATACAAATATATTTTTGAAGACATATCTTGGCAGACACATTCAAGTGAGAGGTCTCTGGGTTTTGTTGCAATTATATCCAAATTGTCCGTTTTAAAATGTTTTGCATAATAGTGCTCTACAATTAAACCTTTAAAGGTACTTCACAAGCAGCAAACAGAAACAAAAGTGCTGACGGGTTGTGAGGACCTTGCATCATGTGAAAATGTGCAGCACATCTAGGTACAGACAAAAAGCGCAAGCTCCACGATAACTACTGGCGCCATTCTCCTTACTACACATCCTACAGCTTGTTCTTGTCACAGCTCGTTACACTAACACGTGGAAACAAAAGGGTCTGTTGACATTAACCACACAGGAACGGTAAAGTATGACTGCCTCCCTAATGACCTGGGCTTTGCACTGTAAAAATGTTAGAGCATCCAAGGGTAAGAACTATTCAATGTGCCTCACTTCAACATAGCTTTCACAATATCCCCATATTAGTATATTCAATTAATTTATTTTAAAGGCATCAATGACATCTTTAGCTCATAAATAGCGGGGTGAGAAAAGAACAGTACAACATGAATTTCCACTCTCCCCACTCTCCAGGGTTCTAGAGCCCATGCAACGCTATTTGAGCCTCTGTTTTTTTCACGTTATTTGGCTTTCCTAGTGGCTAGCAAGAATTGGGAAGCAAAGGGTAAACCCCAAAATATTGAGGCATCATATTTTAATTCGACATTGAAAAAAACCTTTCAAACTACGGTGGCGTCTCGTAGTGTTAAACGTGCGCGGCTGGTGTCTGCAGAGGTGTCCGTTTCGTGATTGGCCAAAGCGTTCAGATGTTTCTTTGTGGAAGCAAAATAAAAGGCTCGATTGGGGGAGCCGTCCTATGAAGGTAGTTTTTATGAAGCTGCAGGGACCAAAAGACAAATAAATTAAGTTTAAACATTGTGGACACAAGAAACAGTGGGTCTGTTTGATTCGCCTGAACTGGCTGAACTAGTTCAGCAGTGCAGGAACTGGTGCATTCGATTCAACCGGAAGTTGCACGGCCGCTGCACTGGCGCGTTCGATTCATCCCAGTTCTGAACGAGTTCAGACCCAGTTCCTCAAAATCTTGCACCGGCTCCTAAGTCAGTTCAGCGTCCGTGCAGAAGCAGACGACAAGAGCAGACGGCGATAGCAGACGACACTCCTCGTGCGTCTCTGCTCAAGCCTCGTGGTGCCATTTTTCGCAGCTCTTGCTCAAGTGTCTGCAATGTTAAACTATAACGCCGATACGGAGGTTGCATTTCCTCTCATTTATGATAATAACGTACCCGTGGTGGACGCGGAATTGAGATAATTGAGATCATAACCGAGGGTAGGAATTTGATTGATTATGCTATTCTGAAAGCGTTTTAGGCACCTGCTCGTGTAGGTTTGGCTCCCTGTGGTAAGTGTTGAAATATTGGCTCACGTAAATTGTTTCTTTTTGATGCTATGTGGGGATCCACAGTGTTGATAGTCTTCCTTACAGACATGGGAAAGGTATTGCACTCTTGATAGTCCCCGCCTTCAGTTGCTCTTGGATGCATATTGACAACTCCGATACATTGCAGAGGTCTGGGATTTAGTAATTTGGCCCTCGCATGCCCCGTAGGTGAGCATAATACTGCATGCTTTGTCCGCTATTATTTGTGGAAGCCCACTAACGGGTCTAGGAAAAACGCCGAGAATCGGCATTGGCTTGGTAGTTTCACCCAGGTCTTTCTTGAGAATCAGAATAAACACTTCAGCTTGACGCCAAAGTTACGGTCGATAACTGCACTGGCCAAAACGCTCTTGTCGCCAAAGTTACGGTCGATAACTGCACTGGCCAAAACGCTCTTGTCAGGCCTTCATCTTCAAGGTGACCGCTACCAACCGCGCGCTGCCGCCAGTGACTCCCGACGCAAAATCATCCTGATGCCGCAAACCTATCGTCAAAATATGAAACTCGAGAGACTTGAAATGAATCTACTATTGCTAAATGAATGTGAAGGACACAAACGCTTATGGAAACGACAGGAACCGAACGGCCGTTAAAAATACAGACAGAAACACATTTCGTGCAGAAAACGTTATAGTACGCTCGAATAAAAAATATTAACAGAAAACATTCTGTTACTATACTTTAAAACTAAGGAAACACGAATAGTCTCATCAAACCGCGACTAATTAAATGTAGCATACAACGTGGCGTGGAGAAACAAGAGCCAACAGATGCAGACGACACCCTCCGCTTCCGCTCGGAAAGCTGATCCCAGTGCCAGTCCTAGCGCGGCGGCTGCACTGGTTCTGCGCCACCGCTGCATGACTTCTGCACTCCTCTGAACTCGGACCAGGGGCGGATCCAGAACTCTATTTTGGGGGGGGGGGGGAAGGGGTAATTTTTAAGGATACAATTCTCCCATTCTTTCTTGTGCACCGGCGGGTCCACCCATGTCAAATTGCGCTTCGAAAAGGGGGAGGGGTGGGGTCGACTTCGTTTGGGAGGGGCGGCCGCCCCGCCGTCGCCGCCGCCGCCCCCCCCCCCCCCTGGGTCCGCCACTGACTCGGACAGAACTAGCTCAGAACTTTCTGGTCGAATCGAACAGACCTAATGAATAATGAACAGCGCCTTCCTCCAGTGACAGTTTGAACTAACATGGTCGCCTCTCCGTCGCTCGTGCTGGACTGGACGGCTCCATTACTTCGTTGCGACAAGAAAAGCAATTCTGTGTACCGTTTCCACGCGTCCCAACTTCAAGCATCCAGAACAGGGAAAGAAGAATGCGAGGCTGCAATTTCCAGAATGCGGAAGCGACAAAGCAACAACTCTGTCGATCAATACTCAAGCTGGCCGACACTGCAGGCTAGACTTAGCGTCCCTCCGACCTCCATGGGGCCGGGAGGACACTAACTCCCCGTAGAGTTTGAACGCGAGTGTGTTCAAAAATCTACAGGGACCCTTTCTGTGTGAACAGCCTCAGCATTGACCTCAATTCCTTCAGGAGAAGGCAAGGTTCGTCCCATCATAGTTCCCGTGCCATTTTCGCAGTGGTGACCAGCTGTGCTGTTACGAGGAACATGTTTAGTGCAACCTCCGATCAAATCGACTGTTGGATGCAACCTCTCGTCGCACAGTGACAATTGCGTTGATCAGATCTGCTGTTCTGTCCAATATAGAGCACACATAAAGGCTTTTGGATTGCCCTTTCATCATGCAGTAGGTATGCCTTATTTCTCCAGTTGTTTATTTTTATTGAAATATGAAAGAAACGACAACATGAGTGTCGTCTTCCACTTTCTCTGAGGCGGGTTCAAGCCTAGAGTCTTTGCCAGTGTCGCCAGCGGCCTTCCGACGCTCCGCCTTCCTACTGAGGATCCGGAGTTTGAAATTGGATAGCTCAGGTGCATTCCTAGCAAAATAAAGGAGCAATGGCTCATTTCGAGTGCTTTGAGCCGACGATACGTACACAACTTCAGAGTGGCGGCCATGAGCCTAACTTGCACCCAATTGGCCAGTCTGTCCGCTCCCATCCCTCCTGTCACTGTGCCTACCACCTTAGATGCCACAGAGAGTGCATTTTTGCTTGTTTTTGCTTCTTGCGCTTAATTTCGATGTGCGTATACTTACCTTAAAAATATAAATTGCAGAAAATTATTTTTTTCTCTGTGTTACTAGGTTGTCTGAGTGCAAGTGCTAAACCAGCCGAAAAATCATTGCATGGTCCCTTTAAAGATGTCATTTTTAAACCAGCTCGCCTGCATCCTCAAGTTAGCTTGAAAGGCATGCATGTTAATTGCTTATTTATTACCTTTACACTAAGTAGCTGTAGAAATGGCAAAACAGTGGGGGAATACAGTGACAGCGAATGAGGCACAAACACAATTTCAAACATGAATTACAAAATTTTGGCGAAATAAATCTGATAGGTACAGAGCGTGACACTGTTAGAGTGTACTACTTAAACGACTTAATTTTGTGGGCTCAATATTCATGAATTTTGCAAAATGCTAATTTGAGAAATATTTCACAGCCATAGGCCTTTGCAATCAGGAGTGACAATCTATCAGGAGTGACAATCATTAAACCGACAATTTCTTGAAAATTAGCCCATCACAAAAATTAAATTGTTTACAGTGTTACAAATGAGGTATATACTGCCAACTGTTTTTTAGGCTGATTAATGTGCTCAAAGTCCTTGCTTGTAAGCAAAACTAAGACACAGTTGGATACAAAGAGGTTTATGCGCATGGAGACTGGTCTGGTTGTTTCTATTTGATATTTAAACACAAAATAAATGGTTACAAGCACTCCTCATGCGTGCCAGGTTGAAGTGATGTAATCTGGTTACAAGTGCCCGTTTTGCATAGTCATTCTAAAGAATGTTTTTTAAATAGCGAAATAATGATGAAATATTTTGCTGCAAGGCTTAGGGAATGAAAAGTTTATAGGTTAAAGATGTTGGAAAAATTTATTTTGAGGCAAATCTAGTTTCATAATGTGACCCCTTTAAAAAGATTGAATATTATGAAACACAAATTCATACCAGCGTGCTCCAGCTGTCTTGGAGTGAACTCCTGCAACAAGAGGATGTAGACCGCCTCCACTAGGCAGCGGAGATGATTCCAGTAGCGTTGATCCAATATCCCCAAGGTGCACGGTAGGCAGTAAAACAGCAGCCACTGCCTCCACTCGCTTGCCTTCCAAGAGCTCCTGTCGCCGACAGGCCGAGGAAGGCGAGTTACGCAGTGCGGGGGCCGGATACTCAGCAGCCGCTTGTTTACTGTGGCCACCACAGAGGGACTACCTGCAAGACAAGTGTAATGTTAATAAAGCAGAAGACCAGGAACAAATTCAGTCCTATGCATTAGTGTCGCAAAGGTTTTGATTACAACTGCCTTCTCAATCTATCTTTTATTGTAGTCACCTCATCTGGTCTGGCCATCATTAACAAGATAGAAAAATCAATGACCTCGACGCAGAACAGACACTTTGGCATCGGGTCTCCTTGCTTCTTTATAATATGCTTCATCAGGAAAAACCTTGTTTATTTAAATTCTGATGGTAGAAACGAGCCCCACACCGTCCTGTAACTTGTCATTATTTGCCCCTTTCACAGCTGTTGCATAATGTTGCCTAAAATTTTTGAAGTTGGATTTTTCAGTTGAAATATTTGTCTGAAAATGTGGATTGTTGAAATAGACAACTAGAGCAGATGTGCTTCAAAGATGCAGCAAACATCACAAGGTTCTGCGATAAGGTGGAGAACTGGGCCAAAGCCGGTTGACGTTATACATGAGGGAACAGGACTACGAAGAGGGAAAAAGCACGACAGGACAATGCAGCATTCACCTGTCGTGTTTGTTCCTCTTCGTAGTCCGTGTTTTCTGAGCTGTTTTCCCCATCACAAGGTTCACATTCTCACTGTTTTTAGGAACCTATGTCTAGTGCAAAAGGAAAGGTGCCAGATGTTGTAGTCAGCAAAATGTCAGTAGCCCTCAAGGCACCCAAATTTAGACTGGTGAAGAGTGTGTTCAGATATTGCACTAAATCACTCTAAGCCCATCCTATGGCTATGCCCTGATAACAACTGCCTCTCAAGCAGTTGTTAGAACTTCCCTAGAGAGTAATGCGCATTGTATGGTCATTTTCTGACGGCACAGCTTCATTGGGCAGGACAATTATATAGCAAACAAGAAACAGACAAGCCTAAGAGAGGAGCTCTGACACCCACCGCTAGGTCACCAATGCTGAAAATATGAGCCCTTCGCTATTTTGTTGACTACAGAAAAATATCAAGCTCGTGCCCAACGAGGTGAGGGGCTTAGAGCGATAAACTGGTATCTCGTTCACCAAGCAAAAAAGACCCCCACTTGGCTCCCGCCATCTTGCACAATTTTGACCACTAGACACGTGACCATACAAAATCACTGAGGCTTTGACGCAAAACTGAGCCAAGATTTGTATATGCGATCGCTGTAAAAAAAAACATGATAAACTATTTTCTCAATACTGTTAACCCCAGAGCTCAGGGCCTAGCCTCGACAAAATCCCAAAATGGAGCATCGCGGCTAACGGCATAACGGGACGCGAAGCTGCCCGAGTTTATGTCGTAAAAGCACATTTTTTTACTTAAAACAAATGAAACATGACTTATCTCGTCGGTGCTGTTATTAAAGATCAATAGGCAATTATTTTTGCACGCTGTAATTCGTTAAATTCTAGTTATAAAACTACAAGGTCATGTGTCTAGTGGTCAAAAATATGCAACTTGGCAGCGGCCAATTGGGGATCACCCCCCCCATTTTCAGCTGCCAGTTTATTGCTCTAAGGCCCTCTACCTTGTTGTTCTGTACATATGCCTGTCTGCATACATGCTTGATCAGGAACATATTTTTGACCAAGTCACTTGACATCCAGCTACAAATCTCCAAGCGCATTTATAATAAGCTTGAGGCAGCTCATCTGCACTGTTGTCATTGTGTCACGTATTCACTGCAAGTGTATGTTGACAGTTTACCGATATAGTAGTTCTCCCGGCAGTTGGTCGAGCTGAACAGGTACTCCGTGAACTGCCGGGTGACACCCAACAGCACACAGTGCATGTAGTCAACGGAGAAACCCCAAACCAGGTTGAAGTGGGGAAGGTCGGTGAGGGGGAAGGTCGCTTGACTCCATTGACCGACGCACCGGACAGCAAGGCGAGCTGCATGTCTCTGCGCACCCCTTCCGGGGTCCTCTCTTCATCAGGTGTTGGGCCTCGATAGCGCAGGCTTCCTAGAAATGCAAAACAATATTAGCAGGTCCCAGCTTTGAAACCACCAACAATAGAAGCAACCAGTGCACCCAATCGGAGCTATAACGTTTTATGGTGAATTCCGCTTGCAGATCTCGAGCGCTCCAAAAGCGCTCCCATTTAGAGCGCGCATATTCCGCTCGCAGATCTGGCTCAAGTTGGTCATCTTCCGCTCGTAGATCTCCGACAGCGCCCGCTCCACGGAGCGCCTCAAACCCCGCCGAACTTGCTCAGCAAGATTTCACAGATCTTTCCGGAAGTTGACAGAGCGGCCCACTGATTTCCTTATAAATCGGCTGTGCGCATGCGCGGCGAGGTTGGAGAGGTCGGCGGGCTGGTTGGACCACGATCGGGTCGTCGAGTTGGATCTGTTCGGGTGCGTCGGTTGTTTACGCGGGATTGTGATGGCTCGAACGCTTCTACCTCGCGTAGATCAGGAATACAAAGCCGAGACTGTGCAGCGTGGTAAATCGTAAGCGCTGACATCTGTGATCGTGAGAGGAAGAACGAGAAAAAGAACGACAGAAAAGCCGGAGGCAGACGCAAGGTTAGGCCTGTTCATTCTGCAGCCAATGATTGTTTACCTTTTTACACTGCATTCTGACGGCGTTTTCCCGAGCAATAAAGCAAGAAGAGATTAGGCAACGACCGTGCAAGTGATGGTTTGTTACCTCTGTGTTTATTAAAGTCGTACCAGAAATCTGAACTCCACCGCTGGCAATCGCTGTCCGTGCCCCGCCGCTTCGAGGCGGCCGAAAGGTATGTGACAGTGCCGAACGCGGACGTCTTCGTTATTCGTGACATGGGCGTCGTGGTACGTATAATTTCGCCCAGCCTATGTCGCGTGTTATTTCTGCAGCTAAGCAGTGACAGTCGTCACTGGTCGTCGGAAAGATCAGTCGGCTGAGGCGTTGGTGGGCTTGTCAAGTTCGAGCAGCGGCCATTTTGAACGGCGGAGGGGGAAGCGGTGGGGAGGGTTGTGGGGGAGGTCACTCGAAAAATGCAAGTTTATATTTCCCTCGTCGATTCGGAGCGGGTCCCATGGAGCGTAATTTCGCCTCCCTCGCGGATTTTGGAAAGCGCTCCGGATCTACGAGTGGAATTCACCATTAGGTAATTTAGAGCATACACAATTACCGTAGCTTCAACACGATTCAAGATTGTATTACTTGCTTTAAGAAACTTGTCTCAATTGCCTGCAGATGTCGGCAACAAACCTTAAACGAACTGATGAGCGCATTGGTTTAGGCTGAGAATCTATAAAAAAACACAGATCCTGTTTTGTTATCGTCCCTCTTTTTTTTTACGTCCTGAAACCACAAAACACTAAGCCCAGACGAACCACTTCTTGTATTCAAGGGGATTCTTTCACGTGCAGTGCATCGGATCATGATCGGATTGGCGCAGTGCATCGGGAAGCCGACGTGGGCACGCGCTGCGAATTTCTGGAATGGTCTATTGCAGGGGTGGCCAGGCTGACCCAGCCTAAGAGCCGCAAACAAAACCACGAAACTCCCAAGAGCCACACGGGCGGCAAACTTTTGTCCAGAGCAATAAACGAAACTTGAACTACTTTCAATCTACCCGAGTCGAAAGCAGTCGAACTGTACGTAAGGTAGCAGTAGCACAGGACTACCAAACCTCAACCTGTCTTTCGATTTAAAACGCGTTCCATTTCTCTTTTGTGGGAGGGAGGGAGGCGGGGGAATGGGGGGGGGGGTAGAGGAGGGAGCCGCGAGCCGCACCTTGACACGCGAAGAGCCGCAGCTTGGCCACCCCTGGTCTATTGCCACCATAAGCCATAGAATCATTCGCAGGAAAGTGAGGAAAGTCCAAATAGAGGCCATAGAGTTCAGTTGTTAATGAAAAAAGGAAAAACCTTCGTGACGTTACTACTTTGCATCCCACTTCAAGGAAAATTTAGTGCTTCCCTGAAGCGGTTAAGTTATTCTTGCATTTGAAAGGTGGTTTATTTGTAGCAGTTAAGTTACTCTAGCATTTGAAAGGCGGTTTATTTGTGACCATTTTCCTTTGACATGTTGTCAGGGCCCAAACTACTTGCTGCTTTTTATTTGGCCTTGTGATCTCACACCAGGCTATGAATTAAGTCACTTGTGTTGTTTAACTCTGTGGAACTGTTTTAACAAGAGTGAAAAAAGGCTTGCTGACAGACACAAAGTGACTGCAGTAAGTCCAAAGTCCTTACCCTCCAGGTGCTCTCCACTTGCCAAGCACCAGGAGCACCCGAAGTACCCATTGTACTGCACGTGGTGTCGGACCTCGGCCCGCGCAGGTGCGTCGACGCAGCAGCAGAGGGCATGGACCTTAGACGACAAGACGGTGGAGTTGTGTTCCCAAGTCAGCGAGCCTAGCGACGTCACTTCCTCGACAAACTTGGTCATGAAGAGGCTCATGTCCGGGTGGCTTGAGCCAAACCACAGTCCTCCCAAGACACAGTGGTTGAACCGCTCACTCGGTGGAAGTTCATTAACAATAAACTGAACTGGCCACACCGACGCTCTGGAGGACTTGTACAAGGGGCTGCCATCCGTGTTGAAAGTAATGGTGAGGTCAGTCCATTCATGTAGACCACTCTGCTGAAGGTGTCTGTAGCCTGCTGCACTTGTAATGTCTTGAATGACATCTGAAGGTGCCTGAGCTTCTTCTCTGAGCTTCACCAAATTCTCATGAAGCACCTGCTTCGTCTGACTGATGATATGTCTCATTTGGTCGTGCAAATTCATTGTAATGAAAAAGCAGCCATCGCTTTTGGCCTGGGCAAGCTCGAATGTCATGGCACATTTGGAGCACACTTTCCTGGCTTCACTCTCGCTGGCATCATCAATGGAGGATCCACACCCTCTACAGTAATAGTGGTATCTGACCACGTTTTCAGTCTTAGCTGCCCAGAGCTTCCTAAAAGGTATTTGCTGCGTGGTAGAACATCACTTCCAGCACCAAACAGTGTGTTTACTAGGTGCAGTAATTTGTCTAGCGCAGTCCAGGGCATGTTTTCTGAAGTCAAGAAGGCCATGATGAGGGCCACAGCCTCTGCTTTTGTTGTTGTCGAGTGTCGGCAACGTGCTCTTCCCATACTCAGCAAAGCTGTCCGCGAGACACTGAGCTTCATCGTACACGGGCGCATCCGACACACTGTCAGAAGCGTGACTGTCGTGATCAAGTCTCACATCGATGCTGTCACACTGTCACCCTGACCAACGGGATTGCCATACTCGATCTTCAACAACCATGCCGTCGTCTCCGTCAAATGTTTCTTCGAGGAAACCGTCCGTTTTGGCTTGTTCACTCTGTACTCCATCATTTGTGGGCTGGTCGTTCCTTGACGTAGATGGCGAAGGTTCGTTCGCACTAGTGCCGTGGCCACTCTGGCTGGTATCGGCGCACTCGGCAATTCGGGCAGAATTACGGTTGTACGTCGTACGCGGCAGTTGAAACGGCTCACCACTTTCCAAATATTTTTCCTCCGTTTGTTCGGGGTGGCCATGGTATTCATTTGGCCTACACAAGGTAACTGAAAGCTTACAAAAGGCGTTGGGTCATATGCACACTTTTCCCACGTGTGGAACGGTGGAACCCAGTCAACCAGTGAGTGAAACACTCTCCTTACTACAGACAACATAGAGTTTATATATACCAAAGCTCGACACCTATCGTTCGAAGCGCCCTGGCTTTTGCACGCTGCGGATATATTCTGAACTACTAGTGCGAAGACTCGCCGCAGCGCGCAAGAAGGTTGGCATTCGCAGAGCTCTGGGCATTCGAGCGAGAGATGGGAGAGATGAGTAGGCCCACTTTCCGTTGGTGCCGTTGGTAGTTCGCCAACTGAGTCGATCATGCAAGGAGGCGAAACTGGATTGAATTGAATTAGATAATCATTTATGTCTTAATTATTTTTTGTTTAATGTACTATACTTGAATTATAAAAGCTAAATAGGTATTTAAAATTGGACTTAAATCTTTGTGAATAAAGAAATGTTTAAGGAAACTTTTCTTTTATTGTTTTTATTTTCGATATGTATGCTTTATTAGGTGAGCAGTACAGATCGGGGACGGCGTTCAATGAAATGTCGGGTCCTAGCTGTAGTGTGTGTGTAAATATTGCTTTTATTATAAATTAAAATAAATAAATAATTAAATAGTGAGCTGTAAGGGCGTTTGCGAGAAAACCGAACAGGAGCTCAAACTCCGCCGAAACGCGCTAGGTGTTCGAGTAGGATTCGCAAGTTTCGAGAGCATGGCGTTACGTAGATCAAAGGATAAAGAAAATGAAAGTTCCTTATGGGCCGACGTCCGCTTAAGCAAGTAGTAATTGTAATAGTAATCTTTATTGGCTCAGGAGAGCCGTGGCACCGTGGGAAGGCGACAGCCCGTGCCATGGAGGCCCGCGGTGCCACGTCTAGTGATGATGATTATGAGATGATATGTACAATGGGGAGGACCGGGAGGACGACGATGATGC
>JAZHYW010055049.1:0-13635 GCA_037355805.1 Ixodes ricinus | reverse complement strand
ATCTTACTTGAGCAACAGTTTTGACGGCGCGATACAAAGCAGGGGAAAGCTCTCGTCAGCACCCCCTTAGCGTGAGGTCAGCGGTATGATTGTCGCGCTGCGCTGCATGTGTGAACAGGCCTTAAGGTGCAACCCCGCCCTTTGTTAGTGTGATTCTGAACCAACAGATGGCGGTGGGATCGCCTTCCAGACCTGTACATCATTGCGAAAAATCGTGTCTGGTAGCGCTTCGACACACTGGGGTATTTTTCTATATCCTGAACTGGACATCCCTGGTCTCTTGCTTGTCTTTCTCTGCACGAGCTTCCTTTGGAACGCGCACGGCTGCGCCAGTTTTCGTGCGAGGGGGCCAGTTGCCTACGCTCCGAGGTCACGTCTCCAGCAAATGTGGGCAGAACAAAACGCGAAAATCGTCCTGAGCCAAATGGAGAGAAATGCACAACAAAACCACCGGCGCATTGAAAAATATAAAATTGCCTTTGCGCCGTTATCAGAGATTTCAGAGGCCAATTACACATATTTTTATACGATCAGATTTATACTGTCATGAATGAAGGTGACGAGAGGACGAACAGTGAACTGAAAAATGGAGCACCGTTGAAAATTGGGCGAGTTGGTTATGCATAGTTAAAAAGAGGGAAACAGCTCCAAAAGTATGGTGGGCGAAGAACGTTCTGTGTGTTCCTCGTTCTTTGTCCTTCGTACTTTTGGCGCTGTTTCCCTCTTCGTAACTATGAAAAATAAAGGTTTAATCGGCGAACTTGTGCCAAACAAAAAAAGCAAAGAAAGAGCGTCGAGGCAGCAGAAAAGCAGGTGGCGATTCAGCAGCGTAACAGAAAGCGAGAGCGAGACTGGTTCGACAAGGCCGCGGGCAGCTGCTTGTCTACAGTGCGTCACTATCTCGAAAGTACGGCAAAGAAGGTTCGAGCGTCGCGCGCTCGGGGATAGGATGAACTGGCACTTTCAAGAACAAGAAAGCAGGGCGAAAGTTACGTCTGGGCCCCTAAATTCCTCAAACACCAAATTGGGGCCGAAGTTGAAGGAGCGCACCGATTGGTCTATCACGACGATGACTTCACGCTTTTTTCGCCAACGTCCAATCAGCGCGCTCTGCGAACTTTCGGCTCCAACTTTGTGTTTGACGAGTTTAAGGCCCCTGGTGCAAGAATGAACGCGAATCTTCTAGAAGTCCGTGACCGAGCGTTGTTTTCTTTTCTGTGCGGGCGGAAACATGACGGGCCGGCCCTTTTGTCGTGCATGTGTTTGGCTCTTTGTGAATTTCCTGAAAAACGTGATGACACGATAGACTTGGTTTTCCAAAATTCTAGCTTGAGAAATTAACTACCTAAAAAATCAAAACAAATGAAATATTTTTTTTGGGCCGCCAGGTGTCTCATTTAGGTAGCTGGGTGTTTATTTTGACGAAAACCACGAGACTGGAAAACACAAAAAATTACACTCAGGTTTAGATGTTGAGTTTGGTGAACCCAAATTAGAACTGGTGCGGGAGTCATAATAAAAACAATGCCGACGTTAAAAATGATCTCACAGAAATGAATGCTAAGAACTACAGTGATAGATGCAATGACTGGCCAGGCAACGATTCTGGGTCTGTGTATAGCTTTTGCACATGGTTGAAGCAATATACAGGGGTCCACAAACAAAATTACAGGTTTTATTTATATTTTTTTGCAAGTACAAAGTAGGCATCACCGAACGCTCATTTTCGTGCCAAAGGTAGCGCTAGAGGTCACAACCATATGTCAAAGTTTCAGTCCGATCCGATACCTTATATCGAAAGTTATAAGTTATTTTCCCAAAAATGTAATGGAAAAATGGCGGCCGACGGAGCTTTCGAATGCATGGGGTTCTACGGCACAGTAAACCGAAAACGGGGGAAAATGGACTTTATTTTTCCATTGAAATTTTCACAAAATCACTTATAACTTTTGAATAAGGTGTCCGTTCGGGATGAAACTTTGGCATCTGGTTGTGACCTAGTGCTACCTTTGGGCGCAGAATGAGCGTTAGGCGATGCGTAGTTTATTTTTGCGGTAAAAACTACCTGCAATTTTTTTTGTGAAATCCTGTAGTAGTTTTAGTTTAGTGATTTATGCACGCAAGTAGTGGTGTGCCAAAATGAAAAAGATGCAATCGGGTAGAGTTTAATGTTGTATGAAATATAGTGCAAGCACGCACATGGTACGCTGATTAAGAATAAAACAGCCCTACGTTTTACACTAGCGTTGAGCGTATCGAAAGTTAAGGGTGCAGCAAAAGCTAAAGCTTGTACACAAATACTGCTAAGGCCGTTATGTTTAAATGCTCGTGGTACATTATTACCCTCAGATTTGGTGTAAGTTGTCTCCTGATTGCTTACAACAGAAAGAAGGAAACATTCCAGCTCTGGGTTGATATAAAAACTCCACCTGCTGACAGCTACCAATCATCTCGGCGCCGAATATGAGTATTCACTGCATGCCAACGGTCGCGTGCTTAAAACGAATTTCTCCCACGTGATTTCATACAATCGCAATTGTTCTTGACAAAAAAAGCAATGTTTACTCAGGCGTGCGGTCATATGTGGAGCTTAGAATATTTTGTATTGATTGTGGTACACGTGGCAAGACGCATAGGTTTTTTTTTACAATCCGCGAAACAAAATGCTTTTGAATTACCTTGGTCTCTAATGCATGCAGCACACAAAAGAGCCTAAACTGAATTATTTCAATGGGCTTATTTCAATTGAAGTGGGAAACGAAACAACAATGATAAACAAGCGTGTAATCACGTGAAAACTGATGGGCATTGCACATATACAGAAGGTAAGCTTTGTTTCACTACATACATTGCCAGTAGAGAATTTGGTTTTACCTTGTGAGCGAAGCGGAACATACAAGTGCAAGCATACTACCCTGAACTACACTTGCAGTGAAAAAGCGCATTATCCAAAGCATCATGCTCGCTTTTATAGTTTTTGGTGCGCTCAAACCTTTGAAAACATAATTATAATCAATTCGATTATTTGAAATATTTTTATTACGTGCGCCTATATGTGTGCCGAATACAGCCGGAGCGACCGCGTTATCCTGTGCCGGATCCGTACCAACACGGCAATAACGCATGCCCTGCAGGCTAAGCTGGACAGAGCCAGGCGAGTCCGACACCCCGATGACCCCGGGCCGGTGATCGACGGTGACTGCACTCGATGTGGGAGCAAGAGTCCAGCAACTATAATACATCTTATATGGGAATGCAGAGCCACTGTACGCTCAAGGAGGGCCACCATATACGACCTACCCGCTTGTCATCGACCCAAAACTTTCATAGAGTGGACGCAACCAGGGGGCGACATACTGCACAGGAAGATCGTGCTGAACTCTTTGCTTAAGTTCGTTCGAGAAGCCGGTATCCGGGACTATTTTTAAACATTTGATCTCCTCACCCCTCGTCTTCCCCACAAATGACGTAAGGTCAAGGTGGAAGAAAATTCATTAAAATACGTCTTAAACAAACAAATATTACTTTTCCAGAGGTCCGACAACTATAGCCTGTTACATCATAAGTAAGAGCCGCATAATCAAAGACGTAGACAAAATAAAATAAAAACGCGAACACGCGAACACACATTAAAAATGCAATGTAACGGCGCATTCAAAATTAGTTGTTAGTTTCTTAGAGAGGACCAGTTTCGTAGGGCGACATTGGTACCCGTTGAAGGTTATAAAAGTGCAGTACAACTGTTAGCTCGGGGTCTTTAACGTGCATTACGCAGTATATGTGGTACACGATCGCACGACCTTAGGGTGCAGATGGGCGACTGAACCCAGGGTTCCTGGTAAAGCCCCTTGATAAAGGCCTTTTTTACAAGTACCGCCAACCATTGTTGTGGAAACACGCAAGACACGCGTCATGAGCGGGTGTTCCGCCGCCATCCGCTTTCAAGGGCCAGTTACAGTGTTCTAGAGAGTTGTAGTGGCAAGAGCGGCGGCCACCGCGTGAAGATTTTGCGCGTAGACGACACCGTAGCGCTGCTGTTCTGAGCCCTAGGAACTGTGGCAAGAGGCATGGAATAAAGAAGAACGAAGCGCCGGCGACGCAAGCGCTTCATGTCTAGAGCACAGCGGACATGGTCTCGTCTCGTCCTTCCTATACTCCATTTCACCTTATGTTGTACCGCAGCGAAGGCTATAAGCGCGAGCTCGTAGCGTTGGCAGATGCCCTTGGTGCACGAGATCCTTGTGCCGCCGAGATGTGCCCAAGAGCAAGGAGCTCGCGCTTGTAGCCTTTCCTGCGGTACATGATAAGGTGAAACAGAGTATAGATATTGCTACAGGAACATGCTCCCGTCAGCCTCGTCGTCTTCTTCGCTCATCGGACATCTGCCATCTGCCAGAAATTCTCCTAGGGCACAGAACTCCAGCGCCACTCGTGGCATCTACGTTGACCGTCTTCACGCGGCCCATTGTAAGCGGGCACCGCTCTTGCCACTACACCCTCTAGAACACTGTAGGCCAGTCATTTTAGTGCTGCGCCGCCATTTGCCTCCAAGGGCCGCTCGAGACACGGGCCTCATGCACTGGCACGTTTGAGGCTATTTGAAAGACCAACGCAAACACATCGAGGGGAATTAGCCCCTACAGGTTCTGCAGCGTGAGCTCCGTGCTTTGAAAGAAGCTCGCGCTCGAGCATTTCTCCACGTGCTTTGATCTGCGGTGCCACAACCACGGTGTAAGATATACTCTTTAGGTGAGGACACGGCGGGGGTGAACGCGCGGCGCGAGGAATCAGATAGTGTTCGTTCGACGGGCATCCGAAAGGCTGCATTATTCCGCGGCCACCGTGCCCGCGGCTGACAGTGTCGCCGGCGGCCAAACGGCGAAACTGTGTGAGAGCGAAAAAAGTGGTCTTTCTGCACGAGCGACAACCTCGCTGGAGCTCTGCGCGTGTGGAGCATGAGGCGGCACGAGCCGTCTTTGCCGTGCCCACTGGTCGACGAGTCATCTGCCGGTGCCAAACTTTATCTGCACTGCGCGAGGAGCGCTCTGTCCTCACCTGAAGAGTATTTTCTTACACCGTGGCCATAACACACTCGACCAACGATCCGCCACTGTACTTGGTTTAGCCTGTGAGCTAAACCAAATGAGCTACACTTAGAGTATCTGCACTTTTTCCCCCGATATTGTTGTGGGCGCCGCCATCTTGGTGGTTAGTAACAAATCAAACGCAACTGCCGATTGTCATGATTCAAAAGTGCGACTTGTCAGCATTAGTTTCGGTGTCAGGAAGCTCACGTAATATTGCTTTGCTCTGTCGCGAACTGTTTAAACATTTGTGGAGGACGTAAAATCGTATTCTGTTATTTCAGATAAAGCTTCAGATAACTGACAACCATCATTTTAAGCACCAAGATGTGTATGAAGCGCAGCTTATTTAGTGGCTCTCGTTTAGCCCACCCGCATAGGCACAGAAAGAGAACGAACAGCTTGACCTCGCGCTCCTGGCGCTGCTTCAGTGGTTTCATCAGCCCGTAGCGTTGGCTGCGGCTCCGAACTAAGGTAAAGCAAAGCAAATATGCAGATCTTAGGGTTTCACTAGCCAAACCATCAAAAATCACTTAACACGCCCCTAAAAAAAAGTGCGGGTTTATTTTGACTAACTGGTGATCTTTTGACGTGCAACCGAAATCTCAGATTGGCCTCCTTCGGATTACGGGCACCTCGGCCGATATTTAAACCCGACAAATATAGATTCATGGGCCAGCGCGTTCGCTCATAGAAACTCAGACGATTTAATGTTTTGTGTTTTATTTTAATATCATTGCATTTCCACTTGAGAGCCACCGAGGTGGTTTTAGAGCGCAGCTCTTAGGCGCCCGTTTCCCGGCCTGAGCGGCGCCGTCGCCGTCGGCCGTCGGCGTAACCGCAAGGTCACGTGACCCCAGGTCACGTGACCCCCTAGACCACGTGGCCTAGGGGTCACGTGACCCCTAGGCCACGTGGTCTAGGGGGCCACGTGGTCACGTGACCTGGGGCCTCGTGACCTAGGGGGTCACGTGGCCCAGGGGTCACGTGGCCCCTAGGCCACGTGGCCCCAGGCCACGTGGCCCCTGGTCACGTGACCCCTAGGCCACGTGACCTGGAGGGGTCACGTGGCCTAGGGGGTCACGTGACCCTCCAGCTCTTAGGGCAAGACCGCCCGAGGGAACAGTGGCAAAGAGGACAGCAATAGGGTGGAGGAGGAGGGGGAGGTGAGAGGAGGAGGAGGCAAGGGGATGAGGTTGAAGGATGAGGAGGAGGTGAAGGACAAGGAGGGGGTGGAGGGGGAGGATAAGGGGAGGAGGAGTAGCAGGCAGGATAACGAGGGAGGAGGAGGGAGCAGGGGTATACCCTCCCCTCAGTACCCTTCCGTCCTCCTCCTCAAGAGCTGCGCTCCAATCCGGCGTTACAGGGAGTTGTAAACGGCTTTCATTTTTTGAAACAAAATGTAGTCAAACCATTCTGACGAGCATAGTTTTATCACGAAAATGATTTTTGCAAGTGATAAAATCATTAATATGTTTTCGCATACGTGGCGGAATCTGAAATGGCAGAATGCATTGCATGGCTCCCATTTCATTTGGATCGCGCCGAGCATATGTACCGACGCACAGTAGAATGCGCGCAAAAGTATCTGCGCAGCCTCGCGCTTGTCGTTTTGACATCTCTGGCTCGCTCGCTGCGGGCATCCAGGCATCCGACACCCTGACATCTGGCGCTTTTCCTGTCTTTCACGTGGCGTTCCAAGGTGCACACGACGGAAAATGCACATCAAGCTGATCTTGAACACGTGTCACCTGAATGGGAAAAGTTTGAGGTCTTATAATATTCTTAACGTGTAATATATCAATATGGAAGTTCTGAAAAATGTAATATCGAAGGATGGTTCACAATTTAATGCCTCGTTATTTTGATTAGTTGACATGATTCCGTTTTTATAGCGCCATAAGATAATACCATCTGAAACTTACCCTTTTTTAAATGTACATTTTCTGTACAGTTCGTTGCTTAGTTTGTTTATTTATTACATCTAACCGAACGCTCACGTAAAATACCGTGGACGATGGGACGTTATAACTCAAGAAATATTTTTTTCAATATTAGAGACTGTGGTCTAATAAAACCTGAATAATTAACTAACAACCAGAAATAATTATTATATTGAGATATTAAAGTATTTCTGAAAACCAGCTCTTCAATTTGACATTAACTTTATAATTGTAAGATTCATAGAACGAAAGTTATAAGTTGTCAAAAAAGCACCAAAACGTCATGCTCGGTGGGGTTCCACCTTAATACTTTTTGCGACATCGCAGGCATGCTTAAAGCGTTAAACATCAACGTGCTCTTTTTCAGCAACTGCGCTTGAGTTTCTTTGTCGCTGAGCCCGGCGACAAAACGGTCCCTAAGAGCATTATCCAAAAATGCTTTGAAGTCGCACACGCAGCCAATCGCTTCATCTCTACCGCGAACGCTGCAGTCGATTCACCTTTTTGCTGAAAACGACGGTTAAACTTGAACCGCTCAGCTGTCACTGGGGGCTTGGGCGAGTAGTGTCCCCGCAACGCCTGCACCAGCCGAGCGTAAGTCTCGGTTTCCGACTTTTCGGGCTCGAGCAAAGTTTTCAAGGTCTTGTGGGCCTTCTTTCCTTTTGCCGTTACAAACGTTGATACTTTGAGGTCGTCGCTCACCTCGGAGGCATTCAGGAAGTGTTCGAACTGCTCCACGTAAGACTCGAAGTTTTCGTCGCCGTCCTCGACGAACTGGTAGAACCTTCCAAGCGTTGCCATCCCGGTTTCTCGCCTCGGCACGCTCAGGAAACTCTGCTAGAGGTGTTTCGCGACAAGGGATGTCGCGAAACACCCTAGGTTCGAATTCGAAAGGTTTCGATATTTTCGAATCGAACCGAGGTTCGAATTCGAAGGATTTCGATATTTTCAACCATACCGAAATTCGAATCCGAACAGTTCGCAACTTTCGAACACCGTAGAGTTTCGAAATCGAAAAGTTCGAAGCTTTCAAGATTTTTAAAAGTTGAAGTTCGAATATTTCATTTTTTTTACTTGATGTTCAAGAAATTCGAAGATTACGAACTTTCCTAACTTGAAAATCGAGAGATTCGAAAATTTTGACTTTCTTAATATCTGAAGTTGAAAATATTCGAAGATTTCGATTTTCTTTGAATATTAAGTTCGAGAAATTCGAAGCTTTCGCATTTCTTTGGGTCTGAAATTCGAAAAATTCGAACGATTCAAATCTTTATAAACATTACGTTCAAAACGTCGAAGATTTCGAATTTCTTTCTACATAAAGTTCGAAAAGTTTGAAGTTATCGAGTCTTTTTTAAAGCTAGATTTAAAAAAAAATCTTTTAAGTTTTTGAAGTTTTTTTATGTCCAAGTTTGCAATGTTCGAAGTTTGGTTTTTATGTTCCTCCACAGTTTCAGTTTCAAATAACATTTTCACGCCCCACTGATTTTCACGAAATCAGGTTTACAAAAGTTCGGGTGTGATATTTAGACTGCGCGAAGTTGGTCAGGCAATTAAAGGGACCATGAAACGATTCTGAAATCGAATTTCATCCACCGGACGTCGTAAAAGGTGTGAAAAGAAACACAAAAACACAAAAATAGGGAGCCAAAAAATTCTTTGCTATAGAAGTTCTAAAAGAAAACTGGACTCTTTTGCGCCTTCTTTCCTTCGAAAGCTCTCTGCCTTTTCACTGTTATGCATCCGCGGAACTGCATCACGTCAGCCGAATCCACGTCGCCTATTGGGTAAGCGCCTACCTCACCAGCACCGCGATCATAAACAATAAATAGCCGGCAAATGTTTCCTAAAAGTTTTGTTAAATAATATTCAGATCTACATTTTGTAGCATAATTAGAGATGTGTGGCGAAAAATGCCGAATTTGATAATGCTGAGATCCAAGCGCCATCTATCGTGTGGTAAACGAAGCTGAGAGCCAGCTCCGGAGCTGTCCTTTTTACGATCAAATCAGCATGGCCGACAGCGTCGCTTGGTCACCGCGGTCACGACGACCAACGAACGTTTATTTTTTTACGTGTTCTTCTCGCGCGTCCCGACTTCAAGCAGCAAGAAAAAAGTACTTGAAACAGACCACGACGAACAAGAACGCTGGATCCACGAACACCCGAGAGAAGCTACGACGGTCACGAATCCAATCAAAGCGAGCAGCGCAGAATATAGGCCTAGCAGGCGCAGCGTTTGCTTCGACGGTAGTTGACCAAGACAGTGCCACGACCGGCTGGCGTGCTGAATGGAATATGCCCGCGCGACGATTGTAGACCCTTCTCGTATTATAGTTTGATCGCTGACCTCAATTTTAGATTAACAGGTGAGGTCAATCTCTTCCCCTTGTCATCTCATTGTTTTCCGAGGCAGTGTTGACGAACACTGTCGTCTCGTCGATTCTATCTACTTGTGTTGTGTGATATAGAGCTCGAATAAACGCCGTATGGATTACCTTCGTAACACGGTATGTACACTTTGTTATTAGTATGCCATTTTTATTCTGACAGGACTGCACGTCACTGTCGAGCTATAAAAGTTCGTGGGAGCTACGTGCAATGCCGGGCCAACCTTCCTTTGCCGAGTGCCACGTCAGTATCGAGTTGCAATCGTAAAAGATCGGTCCCGAAGCGCTCACCAACAGCGCGAATACAGCACTTCCATCAAACGCGCGCGTCCGCTCCAAGTGTGAACAGGTATTTACGTGGCTTTTGCTGACGCTATCGTAGCTCAAACGTATCTTTTTTAACGTCGGCTCGCTCCTGCATCTCCGAGGCCGCGAAAAACGCCGCGGCGATTTGTTTCCATCTACGTCGCTTTGCAAACGACTGACACGGGCCGCCTTTTTACCAACAATGACAGTTGGGTTGACTTCTGGAGTCTTCACCGGAAGACTCGCCGCACTTCCCAACAGGCATACCGGCGTATGAGACTAGCCCCATGCTGTCGCTGTAGCGCAACATATCTCATTGAATTTCGCTCAGCTGCGATGTGTCCATGGCTATCGCGGCGATGAGAGGCGCCGATTCAGAAAATACGTCGGTGACATCAGCGCAGTAAAACCTACCGGCGCACCCCCAACTCGCCTCCGCTAACGCTCCCATTGAGAACTTCCGGTTCCTGTCCCAGCGTACGTCACGACCGTCAAAATCACGCCGCAACTTGTTTTGCGGTCAGTTGAGAGAAAGAAAAAGTCAATATTTTATTAATGTTTTGTGCAGAAGTTAATGAACCGAGACGAAAACGGATGCCTGTTCGTCATTCAGTGAACGTTGAAGGTTTAATGATAAAGTTATCTGGAAAAAGTAAAAAAGGTCATTACATGGTCCCTTTAAATGAGACGACGAGTGTCCCGGATATGCTGGGATATCTGCCAGTGCAGAGTGACGTGTGACCATAAATCAGTAATTGTGACCGCCAGCCCGGGGGTCTTTAAAGTGCATCACGCAGTAGTGATCACACGAACGGACTGTTCAACGATACTCATCCAGTTTGAAACGGCCGGAGGCGGGCAGGAGGTTGAGGCTCAGAAAAAGCTTGAAGCGAACTGGCAAACCACCTCCCCACCCCCTTGCGAGTTGATAGTTGTCCAATCGAACTCCGAGTGACGGTGGCATATAGTAAGTTTAGTTTGTAATTGTTCTGGAGGTTTATTTTTCGGGACCGAGGAAATGCCGAGCAAAAAGCACAGTAGCCGACACAACTTGAGGTCGAGGAGCATTCTACTATACCAGTGGGGCCGAAAGAGGAAAACCGGGGAAAAAGGGAGAGGGGGCGGGGGGAGGGGCTCCAGCTTCCTCCCCCCCCAGATATTTTGGACTATTAAAAAAAAACAATACGGGGAAAGAGGGCGTGGTCGATTTTATTTTATCTTGAAATTATTTATGCATATGTATAGCTACTGCCACTGTTCACTGCATAAAACATCGCATAGATAATAATAATAATAATAATCTTTATTGGCTCAGGAGAGCCTTTATTGGCTCAGGAGCCTTCAAGGATGACATTCCGTGATTCTTTGGCGGACGCGCCAGAAATTACTTCCTACTGAAAAAAAAGAACAAAAAAACATGAACTTATACCGGAACGTACCGGTCCACACGGTCCGGTATATTTACATAGAAGTCCCTGTAGCATCATACCGGTGGCCCGGAGTAGTTACACTGGGACCGCTATACGTTTTCCGGTGACGCCATACCGGCGGCCCGGGGTATTTTACGGGGCCGGTTTACTTGATCCGGAGCCCCGGTAGCTTGATAGCGGTGGCCCTAACTGGTGTACCGTACTGTGGCTCCGGTCGTACCGGGCATTACCGGAACTCCAGGAAAGAAAAGCGGTCGTCCGGTGCGCTAAGCCGGTGAACCGGATTATCAAAGCGGTCAACCGGTGACTCTACCGATAAGCGGGAAAGCTGTGGCGGTTTATCAGTTCGTCATACCGGCGAAGACGCATAACTAAAGCGATAAGGCCAGTGACTTGAGAAAAACGGAAATGTTTCATTACACCTGATTTTGACGAATTTGAAGCAAATTAGAACAAAAAAATACCTACATAAAAGTGCAGCACGCAATAAAATTATCTGCAATTGTAGTTTCTGTATGACATAAAAGTAAAATATTATATATCACAAGTACAAAAAAGGGAAAATTCACAGATCTTTATAAAGAGCCCTACCGAAAAACAAAAACAGTAGGATTACATATGAAAAACAAAACTGAAATCTGAAAAATGGTTTGCATAAACCAGGAAACGTACCGGATTTTCAAGAAACGGTTTAACAGTCTAGGACTATACCGGGAAATATACCAGGGCATAAAACAAACGCTTTGAATAAACCAGCCGTCAACTTAAGCCCCGCTGTCCCCTATGCACCTCCGGAAAGGGAGTCCCATACCATTTAGTTGAGTGAGGTTTCGTCGAAGACATTCGTTTTATTTCAGTGTTAATCATAAAAAAAGAAATGTAAATATCGCCAAATGCTTTAACAAAACGAAATGTAAGAAAAAAAAAAAAGCTCGTGGCACACTTTAGCATTTCTTATGAGTTGTGATTGCGAACGCATGCAAGCCGCTCGTCCGCTCCCTTTGTCGTCTGCTCGTCCGCTCCGTCCGCTCCTTTCGCCCCGTCCGTCTGTTGTCTGCTGCGTACTAGCGCGTGCGCGTTCGTGATTTCGCAGGCCATGGCGCAGTGGCCACTGGGAGCCACGTCAATGCGCGCCAGCCAATGGAACTGAAGTCGCCGAAACCAGGAGCCGTTTTCGCGCTTCAAACTGATGACGTCAGCTCGCTCCATGAGACAGTTAATGCTTTCGCATTAAAGAGGAAGCCTCCACTGGGGATCAAACCCGGGTCCGCTGCATATGAGGCAGACGCGTTACCACCATGCTACGCTACTTTTTTTGTTGATTGACTATGCTACGCTACGACTTCCAAATCACAGTTTTGACAGTTGGTTTTATACGAGAACCAAAAAGCATTCACATCGAAGACTGAAGTATTAAGAGCCACTGATCGTGGCAATCGCATTCCAAAGACGACGCGCTATCGTAGATTGTTATTTACCAGCTAGGTCCTGTAGGGATGAGGCCAGGGCTGCTGGATACGTCGCCAGAAACGTAAAGGAACCAAGCAAACGATGTGAGGCTCGCGGACGCGGTTCGTGGGTGCCGACGACGTCCGAGCCACGGTCCAAACAGCCCTTAAGGAGGGGCCTTGCTTCCGAGGAGGCTGAATATTCTTTCCGGCGGGCACACAATACTTAAACAGCATGCTCGTGGCTGATTCGGATCGCAGGAGGTGGATAACAGGACAACCAGTGCACAGCAAATAGCGTCGAGCACGGCACATGAGACAACGGTGGTCGTCGCCATGTTAAAGAAACGAAACTAAGTCGGCCAAGCTTCAGTTTAGTACATAATGCACTCCAGCTTGCTTTATGGCACATAATTATATAAATGCTAAAACTGTTTATTTTTACATTTAAAGTTCAAATGAAAGTCGGCTAAAACAAGCACATTCACGTTGCGTCAAATGCGTTTCGTCGGAACCACCGTGGTCGAACCAACGAACATCGCCGTATCGCCATCGCCATCGTAACAAAACTCAAAAACAAAGAGAGTTCCAACTTACAAACTTCATCAAATACCGTTCTTGGAAAAAGATGTTTCAGGTGCCGGCGTGCCCATGAAGCCAGCTGTGGATTTGAGCCTAATAGGTGAGTGCTCGTCCATTCGTTTTACTTTTTCAGTCCTTCCTTTTCGGAGCGTTTATACCGTGTTCTTGTGTGTGCAGACAGCGTGAAAGCGAACGTGTGGCCCATTGGATGACCCTCGCGCTTTTACCAAGGAAGTCCCGGAACCGACCTGTCACTGAGTGAGCAGTCGGATTGCAGGAACGCACCCAGAGGCAAACGTGCCACCGAAGGCGCGGGAAGGGGGAATGCGGACTTGGTAAGTGCATCAGGGAGCTTTATCTCGTGGATCGGTGGACAAGGTTTGAGTTCTACAAATCGGGTGGCGGTGTGTTTTGTGGAACCTGTGACTGCTAGGTACCCGTAACGTGCTAGC
>JAZHYW010055048.1:0-11086 GCA_037355805.1 Ixodes ricinus | reverse complement strand
AATACAGTCGGCGAGCGTCGCCACAGCAGAGACATCTCCAACTTTCGTTGCCAGACGGACGGTTCAATTCAGGTGTCCGCAAAACAGAGCACTGCGCGAACGTAGAAAGCTCGCCGCCATCCATGGCGATCCGTACCGAGCGTACTTTGATTAGAACCCGGCAGACAGACCCCCCCCCCCCTCCAAAAAACAAAACAAAAAACGTTTAGATATTTGGCGGGAGCCTGGCGGGAGATAGTGAGGCTCTTAAAAGCAGCGAGAGAAAATAAACACGTGAGTTTTAATGGCTAAACATTAACGCGGCAGGCAAGGAGCTGCAAGGTCTTTGGCGGTAGTGAATTCTAATCCGCGTGGAAACACGTCATTTACTTGGACTCCGCCAAAAAGAGCCGAGAAATTCATTTTTTGCCGGCATCCCGGAGAGCGTTTCGCCTTCGAAGGATAGGTTTTCAATTGGCAATTGAGCCGGGGAAGTCACTGCATCAGGAACCGGAAACAAGGGCAACCTCCTTTCCTTGGCGTTGGGTCCACGCATGGGTTTCTTCCAGCATTATGTTGGGGGACAGGGCAAGGTGTCACGACAGACAAAGCGCCAGTGAAAATATGGTCATGGTCTCGGGCGAGCTCAGCTTAGTCCATTCAGAAAAGGAAAAACGATGCTCCGTGCCTTACTATAAATTCCCAGTGCTGACACCTTTCTATATGCAAGGATGATAGCACTACAATAAAAACAAAACGCAAATTTTAAGGTCCTGTTTTAGCAGCCCACGCCGATGTATTTAATATTCCTCGAAGTGTCCATCTGCAAGAGAAACGGCGTAACCAAAAAGGACAGTCCTTGCCTACTGCACGCTGTATCCCCGTTTTCTGATGATTCATGATCATTTGAGCAACCACGACCGCGAAGGTTGGTTTCTTGCAAAATATTCATCACGGCGTGGCACTTCGTTCAAATTCATTATCATAACCACACGAAGGTACCATCATTACATATGCGAGTTCTATGGAGTAACTGTAAAGACCAGTTCCCCCTTCAGGCTTTTTAAACTTCCCACAATCTTAATTTATAATATTTTTTCTCCTTGCGAGAGTTTTTCCGGTCGGAAATTGGATAAACCAAAAGCAAAATCAATTATAAGGTCGTAAAACGCAGGCACAGCCCAATTGTCGTTCTGTATCGCTTTTTTCTATTCCCCTCGGAGACAATTTACGACACTGTAGGTATTCGCGAGCCTTTCAAATGCTGAGAAAAAAACGCCGATTGCGGACGTGGGTTCAATCTGCTAAATTTTATGCTTTGCTGCCCGTCTCACAACTGCTACAATCCGAGCAAACTTAGTGTCTTTCAGAGAGTGCCTGAAGAGTACTTCTAAAGCAAGATTTGCGTGCGCGCAATCGAAGCAGCGCACTGGGTTGCGGTAGGTAAAAAAGAACTCATGGTCGTCTTAAAAATAAATAAAAAAACATTTATTGGATTTAAATTAGATTTTTTTTATTTAATTCACTTATTTGTTTTAAATCAACATTATGTTACTTTTCTCACTTTATATATTAAAACATCGCAGACTCATTTATAGGCGTGCCCTAATAACTGAAAACAGTGCGCGAAGTGTGTTTACTGCAACTTTACTTAAGCTTTATAATACGCTGCTCGAATAAAAGCTCCTTATACGAACTACATTACACTTCATGTTGGAATAAGCAGTGCTGTGTTTTTTAGTAATCAAACTTTATTTTTCACAGTACATCAACAAAATATGAGTAGCCTTTAAGTTTTTAATATGCAAAAATATCGGTAAAATACATTTTATCCCATGAAAAAACCAAGAACAAACAACTACCACAATCAAGAACGTGCATATCCAAGCAAAAGAAGCCACTTCACTGGCAGTGACCAAATTATGTTTCGGTGCAGTTTTCATTCCAAGCTCCTTCCAGGCTTCCACAACCTCTGGAGAGAATGCAGGATGCACTCTACACGCTATCTAAAGCAACTGCGATAGGCTGCATTGTGCTGAGTATGTCTTCTGCACTGGACTTCATCCATAGACTTGCCACTTTCTGCTGTCACGGCACTGTCAATTTTGTGTTTGATTTCGTCCCAAACCTTCATTCAAATTTCCCAGTTTGACAAATAAAGTTCCAAGGTGTTCTAGCTAACCTCAGAAGGCAAAACCAAGCGTGTTCCACCCGCTTTTTTTACTTGCTTTCAGCCTAATGGTTGCTTCTGAAGTATTTCATCACGTGCACGACCTGTTCCCTCGCAGTTTTCAGCTCAAAGTCTCTTGACAGTGGCGCTGAGCCAGGATGCCTGTTGAAGACTCACTCTGCAAATTCCTTCTCATTTTCGCCCGTGTTCTCTGTGTTGTCCGCCACAAAACTTCTCACCTTGCATTTGCTCTCGTTTTCACAGTTTTTGACTGAGTTTGTACGCGGAGCTCACCGAGGAGGTAATCGGAAGTGTGAGAATGTCCTGTGGAGTTAATAGTGTCAGCCAGAAACGTTTGTCCAGTGTCATTCGTTACAGTGACGCAGATCACTGGTTCATTGTGCACGTTTGAACACGTAAGATTGTGTACATCTTTAATCGTTGGCCTTTTTTGAATGTAGATGTATGTTTTCTTTCAACTCCTGCGATGACCTGATCGAAATCGCAGTAGTTTTTGAAATAAATAAATCCGTCCATGCTCAGTAGTGACAACCTTGTTGTGCAGGTGGAGACATGCTTTCGCTTTTTGTTCACGGTAAACTTCTTCCAGCAATGCATTTCCGAACTAAGTGTCAGGGAGGCGGCTTGTACCCGGGACGCAGCACGTTCATGAGTGTAGAAAACTCCGGGTGCTCAACCGCACGAATTCCGATGTGTTTGTGGCGAACGCAAGTTTGTCTACTTGCTTGTCTAAATCGACTCAGAAACTTGCAGTTGTTTGAACGATAAAAGAGCCCATGAGTTTTTGCGACGCTTTCTTGTCCTTAGCAGATACTCCATTTCCTTGACTCAACTTTTACAAGTTGCTCTTTCACCCTTGCTCTTCTTCTTGCTCAAGAAATGTTCCCATCACAGCAGCACGTTTTCGACCTGACATCCTGCTTGCGCGACTCTCAGCAGGCCGATGACCAAGACCTCACTCCGATCTGTTTCCCGTCAATTTCAAGAGAAGGAGGAGGAGGAGGGAAGGGGAAGGGGAGGGGGGGGGCGTTAGTCATTGCCTTTACACCGAAAGTGCGAAGCAACGAAAGAAAAATGGGGGTCATTGAGCTTCAGCTTAGTTTACGGGTTAGCCGTCAACAAAATTCCTTTTATTTTTGCTTACCAATGTGTGCACCACAGTATAGACGCCTTGCAGCAGCTGTGCATGGGCGCCGCCATAACTGACCTTCAGTTTTTGCTTCCCCTTATTACGTTTACTTCACTTCATTATTACCAAGCGGGCCAGGTTGTTGCCATCTTAGATTTTATTCTGTCTTTCTCCCCAGCAACAGGCCTTTGTGGAGGCTCATTCAAACCAATTTCCAGTGGCTCGGTATCTCGGTAAAACAAGAGAGAGGTCAGCAATGGCGGCTATATTCTGGCGCGTGTGTAAAGCGTCTATAGCGATGTCTGGTGCGTGCGCGTGTGTGTGTGTGTGTGTGTGTGTGTGGTGGTGCCTACACACGTGCGCGTGTGTGTCTGCGCGCGCGCGCGAGTGGGTGTTTGCGCACACATATTCCCGCTTTCGCTTCTTGTTTCATTCGTTTCTTTCTTTCGCGTTTCCCTTGGCTTCCAATAGAACTCGGCGTGACTCGCCAACGAACCACTATGACGAGAGCGTGACTCTACATATTTGTTTTTCTTACAGAGGGAAACGTTTTGCAGCTCATATAAGCTCAATACGCGCTGAAGATCGAGGTTGGGTTACATGCATGCTTCGCGTTAAAATTCCAATTTAAGGCATCTAAGAACGGCACAAAAACTCTGTAGAGAAAATAGTTGTTTATTTACAGTCACGAAGAGGTCGAATTTGCTTAAAAGTAGATTTGCTACTTCGCAAAGGACAGGGGGGTAGGGTTGGGGACAAGAAAGGAGAGAACAAAAAGAGCTAAAACAATTATATCAAATAATACATATTTATATTATATACATCAAACTTCTATAACAGCTTGAATAATCGAGTATGAGAGAGAAAATAAATTAGTGATTTCGTGGCCTTATGTGCGTCCCCAGGAGTTGACCAAGGCCCAAGAAGGTGGTGCAGTCCAAGTTTTTCTTTGGTAATTGACTAATCAAAGCCTAGGCATTTCCTATCGACAAGACTGCCTTTGATACCATTTTGCATCTATGTAAGCAATAGAAAGGGCTCACTAAAGTCCGTAACATTGTGCAGTACATACGGAGCTGTGCATATAGCATATTACGGCTTCATTCATGCACCTCTATCGCTTAAGAGACAAAACGTTTTCTCCAAGACCTTATCACTGAGAATTAATTGCACTTAAATGGGCCTAATGTAGTCGTTTTCCACCGTTTAATGGGCATAAAACTGGATTTTTTAGTGCCCCGACATCTGACCTCTAGTCATTATAGAACTCTAATTCTTCCTTTTTTTATGAATGTTTATTATAGTGTATGCACAAGTAATAAATTTATAAAATTCTCAAATTGCAAAAGACAATACATATAATAAATATTTGAGATTATGTTATACTGGCCTGATTTATATCAACACAGCTAAAAACAAGGTGATTAAAATCATAATTTAATTCATGATTTAAATCAACTTGATTTTTATTCTCCACCCTAGTGGCGTGTATGTAAAGAAAGAGCAAGTTAATCAGCCCCAACAAGTGGCGCCTCCATTTTAGACGAGAGGTTTCGCCAGTGCAGTACCGCCGCTGCCTTTTTTCGTTTCTTTTGAGAGAAACTTACCGGCGCCGTTCTTCCCCACGCTCATGATTGAATTGGTTAGTGAACTTCAGTAGTTTCGCTATCCCGTTCACTCGCGTTGAACTTACAGTTGTGACCGGTCTTCTTCCTGAGTCAAAGTGAAGGCGCAGAGAGAGGGAGAGAAAGAAAGGACGCGTTCAGCTGTGGATTCGAGCTTCGCCGCTTTCTAGAGCCCCATTTTACCGAAAAACCCAGTATAACTTTTTGCTATCCGGATTACGGAACTGGAAATCTATCTGGATTCTGTCTGGACTCTATCTGGATTTTAGGTTTTCAGAAATTATTTTTTCGTCTGCAATCTGGGATTTCGGGTTTCCAGAAACGAATTTCCGGTTCCATATTCCATATAGTGAAAAGTTATACTGGGTTTCTCGGTAGGGTGCAGTCACACTCCAGATATACAGGTTACAAAAGACAGACTACAGACTCTGCCTGAGGCGTTCTTTGTATGACGATCACGTAGGTCACACAACCCACTGCGTGGAGACGTGTATGAAGTGAACCTACTCGGATCGTGCTCGAGGAGTGTCCGCACATACTTCTGTCATCACACGTGAACAGTGAACGCCGTGTCTTTTCGTGTGAAGTATAAGCACCGCGACTAACTGGACCAAGCGAGCGCAGCTCTTTTTAGGTTCGTGCCAAGTAAACTTACAGGCTCGGCGTGATCGAAATCGGGGAGAAAAAAATGAAAGCCGTTTACAACTCCCTGTAAAGCCGGATTAGAGCGCAGCTCTTGAGGAGGAGGGGAAGGCGCGGGGGAGGGGTCACGTGACCTCAGGCGTCACGTGACCTGGGGGGTCACGTGACCTGGGGGTGGTCACGTGACCTGGAGGGTCACGTGACCTTGCGGTTACACTGACGCCGACGCCGACGGCGACGGCGACGCCGCTCAAGCCGGAAACGGGCGCCTAAGAGCTGCGCTCTAAAAAAATCGCTGAAGGCACTTAAGATATTGCTTACGTGTAGGAATGCGAAAGCATTCTTACGCGCATTGTGTTCTTACGCGCACACGGCGCTCCGGCGATGACGTCACACTCCGCCACCGCGCAGACGCGGCGAACCTCGCCGGCTTCCCGATGGCTTCCGTGACAAAGCGTCTGCGTTGCTGCGCTTTTTTTGTATGTTTTCTTTTTGAGGCGCGTCCGCTTTGAACTTGAGCGACCCCGCAGGCTACCGTGACGAAGCATTTGCGTGGCTGTACTTTAACTCAGTTTTTTTTCTGAGGCGCGTGCTTGATGAGGTAGTTTTATGACCATATTCTGGGGACAACGCCGACGGCCTTTCACGTAATAAAACAAATAAAGCTTTCGCCTTTAAAAAAGAAAAATAGAAAGCCAGAAAAGAACGTTACAACCGAAATACGACTCCACGCTGCGTGCTCGCAACGAACGGTTCATGATTTGCTCACTGCAGTTTAACGTGTCAGTCATTTCGGGATTCAGGATGCATTCCTTGCATCCTTGAGTCGTAGCTGCTGAATGGGATTACGAGACGGAATGTCCAACGAGCCTGAATGTCCAACGAGACGAAAGATCCAATAATGGATATTCAGGCACGTTGGACATTCAGGCGCGTTGGACATTCCGTCTCGCTTGGACCTTCCGTCTCGGTGGACATTCAGGCTCGTTGGACATTCCGTCTCGGTTGGATCTTTCGTCTCGATGGACATTCAGGCTCGTTGTACATTCCGTCTCGATTGGATCTTTCGTCTCGTTGGACATTCAGGCACGTTGGACATTCCGTCTCGCCTGTCACGTGCTAGAATAATTTGTCTCGTTAAATATAAAGACTTGCGTGTGTATTTATTCCGCGTTCCTGCAGGCATTGCCGTATTTTCGTCATACTAAAATGTGCCACTGAAGCTGGCGTTGACGGACCGACAGAGAAACATAGAGCAGACACAAATATTCTAATTTCATCTAAAGGAAGGCATGATGGTTAGTTCGCTGAGTGCCGATGCGCAGCTATATACCCATCGGTTAAAGGTATTGATTGTACGACGCAAAACGGTTCTTTGATAATGACAGTTGAAATGTTTCGAATGTTTTGATGACATAGGTCAGACAATTTGAAATATATAATAGGGATGCAGTGTCCGGGTGTTCGAGTGCAGCGCAATCGGGGTACGTCTATGAAAGCCGCGCTTCAGATCCCAGGAATTTCTAGTTCAGTCCTCATCCCTGCCCGTTTCGATCTATAGATGAGCTGCGTACGGAGACCCGCATTGTAAGCACATGACCGCCCGCCAGCGCCACTGACTATGCGCAGAGTGAATATTTAAATTTTTGAAAGGAGCTTTGGGAGCTGTTGGTGCGAGGGATCAGCAGTTTGCGCAAGCGTAATTTCCCACTAATAAAAATAATAATATAGATATCTTTAAAAAAAATCTACATCTAACGCGCCTATAAATGCACGAGGGTGGTTGGGGTGTGACCCGACAATTCATGAGCAAATGCAGAACAGTTGTGTGAATTGGACATTTTTAAAATTTTTGTTCGTTTATCTTTGGAACTGACAACTACTCACTGTACACTGCAGTTGTCAGTAGTTTACATACGCATGCATTCCCTGCCAGTAGTGTTTGTATGTCACAGAATAGAGCGATACTACTGGAATCACGCAGTACGCAATTGTTTTTTGCATGTGACATGCATAGTGGTTTTCAGAAGCCCGTGTAATTTAACTGGCTCCTGGAAGCACTCCAAAGCTCGCGATCCTGTCGAGGTAGTTGATGACGTCTTGGTACGTGGGAGCTTAACTGCTGATAAAGGACGCGAACGCATCCACCTCGACGTGCAGCAGAAGGTTCACACCCGGATGTACCAATAGCCTGGATCCTGTGTGAATATAACAATAGATCGTTCCACGTGGCTTTCTATTCTTGTAGGGGAAGCGTATTGCACCGCGAATCCGGCCAATTCGTCGAAATTCTATTGGTCTCTGGACAACTGGAAGAAGGACAATTCGTCGAATAGGGCAATTCGCCCTAGGCCAATTCGCAGAATGGAGAATGGGGCGAAAGTGCCCGTTTGTCGAACTGTCGAAAAGAGTTGATTAGGGTAGGGTGTGTAGATAGCCGGGGACAGTGGGGGTCAACAATGAGACCCTCTTTCCAAAAAAAGAAGAGGATGACAAATGCAGCTCTCAGAATTTACAAGGGTCCGATAGTGAATCGTACCCGGGTCGTTCAAGATTAAAAAGTCGGGTTCTACGTGAATATGTTCACTCGCGACTCTGGCATAATGGAATTTGGGAAGACCGAGCGAGGGGCTGACCTCCTGATCCTGTGGTTATATGTGCACTTGTAATGTGCGCATATGAATAAATCGCGGTCGCACTGTCGCAGCGGCTCTGTGACAGAGTTACAGCCAGTTGAAATCCGATCGCAGCCTCGGTATGCTACCTGGGCGCGTATCGGTGCGACTGCTGCATGCCATGTGACCAGAAAAGGCAGAGCGGAAACGACGGAAGCCAATCCTAAAAAAGTATTGTATTAATTATTAAGAATACCTACTTGTTTCTTAACACATGGTTCAATGCGACAGCAATGGCATTGGTGGCCGAAGCATGCGAAACTAATCGTCGCGATAAGCGTCAATGTGCCGAATCCTCCGCACAATCACCGGACAAAAGCTCACCACTTTAGGACATCACCTGCACAGAGGCTTAATGGAAGGAACGTTGTATTTTATCACTGATTTTGATATGAGGATCGAATTTTTGTTTCTGGGGACCGAGAAGTCCAATCAGAAATGTCTAAAAATTCCACCTTCGTTTTGTAAAAAAGAAGAAAAAGCTACAATTTAGTGTAATTACACATACTACACCGACTTGACCTGACAATAATACTAACAATTTAATCAGGCGTTTTTCTCCCATGCGGGGGACATCATCTTTGCGCGACTAGGGACACCAATAAGGAAAATACAGCAACTCGTACAATACGTAAAGAAGACTGTGGCTGGGGATAAGCACGATTAACGAGTCTAAGAATTCTCGTGGACCCCACATTTGTTTTCGCGCCAGAGTTACGACCTTCTAAAAAGTAAACGCGTGACCGATTGTCAATGGTCAACGAGTTCGGTCTTTGGTCTTGTAGCATGTGTGACCTTTTCCACGTCATTTTTTTAATTATAGAAATTATCTTTAAATTTAGATATATAAAACGAACAATAAATGGATTATTTTCTGGGTTTTATGAAGTCTTCAAAATACACGAGCATAATTTTAATTTTATTTGGAGGACTTCACAGAGGCAACGTCAGCGGGACAAGCTCAGCGGCACACCAAAATAGCCGTGCATCGAAAAGCCCGGTACCGAAACGACCACGTACCGAAACGACCCAGTATACGATATCTCCGCACCGAAACGTCCGGTTCCCCATTCCATCGAACGCATTTTTCACCGCCGTAACTATCAGTAATCCTACTACTCGAAAAAGAAATATCTTCTAAATTCTTTGCTAGGTTCATTCTCTATCCGTTGGATATTCAGACTCGTTGGACATTCAGGCTCGTTGGACATTCCGTCTCGGTTGGATCTTTCGTCTCGTTGGACATTCAGGCTCGTTGGACATTCCGTCTCGATTGGACCTTTCGTCTCGTTGGACATTCAGGCACGTTGGACATTCCGTCTTGATTGGACCTTTCGTCTCGTTAACCATTCAGGCTCGATGGACATTCCGTCTCGATTGGATCTTTCGTCTCGTTGTACATTCCGTCTCGGCTGTCACGTGACCGATTGGACATTCAGACTCGTTGGACATTCAGTCTCGTTGGACATTCAGGCCATAAGCGCCCCCTGCCCTATGTTGGCCCTCGACATTCCAGGGCAGGGCTATCAGGCCCCAACACTCAAATGAGTTTGAGACCCCGGCTATTAGCCCCGTGCGCGACCGAAAGCGTCGCCGTGGTCGGCCATCCACGATTGGCCGAACGCTGACTGTGACGTCGGAAAGGGATTTATCATCGACGGAATAAGAGTAATGAAAGAACTTTAAATTTGACGGTGTTGGCAGTGTTTCTTTGAAAGCTCAATGATTTCAAGCTTCCACCATGCTATTTACAAACACCATCGAACTCGTTGTTCACAAGGTAATGACGTCACAAGGGGAACCCTAGGAGGGCGCCACCAAAACATCTCGCCGCTAATAGACGTTTTCTGTTTACTGTCGTTCTCAGTCACGTGCGTTCCGTATCTGGTATGCTGGACGATAAAATAATAAAACATTTCAACCTGGAATATGCGAGAAAATATAAGCGAGGCAAAACAAGAATGTGTGACAATCATGCATATTTCGTAAACTCCTTCCAGAGGCATGGAAAGATCAAAACGATGTTTTACCGCATACCAGAAGTGACGACATTCAAGATGGTTGCGTCCATGTGGAAAACGTATATAGATAAGGATAACCACAACATAATTAGTTGTGGTGAATCGTACAAAGGAGCAAGAGGGGGTGTTAGCCCCGCTTGATTGTTGGTGATTGTCCCGTCGAAGCACTAGGCGACGAAATGAGCAGGGCGGGAAAGGGTAAGTACCATGACGCGGTAAAAAAGGCGAAAAGAAGCGATGAAGTTACGGAAGAAAAAGACGAACTGGGAAAAACAAACTGGCTCACACTAACTCTTATCTTCTTTGAGCACAATAGACCCTTCTCGAAATTCAGTTTGGCCACTTCAGCAACCATCATCACTATAGTGTATATCATCTTCAGAAGCCAATGGCAGTTTTTTGATGGCTGGAGAAGGAAGAATTTGAAGAGAGGCGCCGATGCAGAGTGAGTATTGCAGAGCTTATTTCGATGTATTGTTTGTTCAATTTCATCGTGACCGGTCTTATAAGCATCTGTGCTCTACGCATTTGAGGGTGACATATATTTTTTGGAATGCTCGGCATCCGCACGCTCCAGAAAGCGAATTACAATAAAATCTGGAGAATTTTATTGAGAGTTTTAACAGAGCCCCTCGTTTTACTCAATTTAGCGCTCGTACAGAGTAGTAGTTTCTTGACGCCACAGAAACTGAAACAAATAAAGAAATAACCGTAAATCGATAAACACCATAACTTTCTTACGTCTGTCAGTGACGAATCGTTTTAACTTCAACCGCCATTAGCATACAAAAATTTTTGGCTGATATTTGAGTCACCAGATGGCA
>JAZHYW010055046.1:0-12194 GCA_037355805.1 Ixodes ricinus | reverse complement strand
TATGTCTTTTTGTTGTTGTGCAATTTGTTATATTTTAGTTTAAACGCAGCATTTTTGATTTTTCAAAATCGATTAGTTTAGATCTAGGTTGGCGTGTCGCCGGTGAAAAATCTTCACTGACCGATAAACAGTATAGCTATCCTTGTGTTTTGTCTGGCCTTCACGCGTTGGTAATGCAGTGCTACCTCAAAATTCGGAGGGAGTTGTGTGCTGTGAGGAAGCTTTTAAAGTTGGTGGGCCGTGCAACTACGACGACAGTAGAACAGTGAACCACCACGCCCGTATTCCTGTAAATGAAGCCTGCTCCGTTTTGAAAAATGACAATGCAGCTTTACCCGTTTTATCTCAAGAGCGCCCCCTAATCTTTGCCTGAGCGTCCGTACCGGCGAGCTCACCCTGCGCACGGGGGGGGGGGGGATGCCGTTGACCCCCCCCCCCCAAATAAAATCTTCGCTACGCCACTGGTCGTAGCCAAGAACATCACAGTACTCAAGAACACCACAGTAGTCAAGGACATCGCTGAGCGACAAATTAGAAGTAAAACCTCCGTGTAGGGCAAACAGTGGCCAGGAATTATGTTCCATGTTAATTGAGTTGCACACAGTCTGAAATTTCCTTCGGAACTCTATATATCTTGAGCATCACTGTGACGTGCATAACAAAATCGTGTACGGACGTGAAACTGTCCAAGCGCAGACGTTCTGCAAGCGTATTGTTCAGAAGGTCGATGTGTGATTGACAAAGGTCGGTAGAGCTTCTTCATGTAACATAATAATAATAATAATAATAATAATAATAATAATAATAATAATAATTAATAATAATAATAATATTAATAATAATAATAATAATAATAATAATCTTTATTAACTCAAAAAAGCCGTAACACCGAAAAAAAAAACACGACAGTTTGTATCATGGAGGCCCGCGGTGCCACGTCTAGTGATGATGATTATGAGATGATATGTACAAGATGTTGAGTCCGAAACGAGCATGGAAACATCGCTGATGCGCATACCGAAATGGAGTAGAATCATCTGCAAAACCATGTCCACTTTTAAAGCATTACACTGGGGCAGCCCTTTTAGGTCAAGAATGTGCGTACTTTTGTCTGGAAAACCAGGGTCATAAAATGTCACCGTCAGCAACAGTACGGCGCCTTTGGAGGTCGGGGGACTCGTCAAGTATCACTGCAATAGGAGTCGTGGCAGCTGGGCAGCGCCGGTGAAGGAGTTCCCCAAGCGGGCCGTCTGTTTGGTGCAGCGGGTTTGCAGTCTGACACATGGGTCTTGCAAAACTTCTGGGCGATGTCTTCACCACCTTTTCGTTTTTTGACAGCACGTGTCATTGACGATTGAAGGGAAAGTTGAACCGAGGAACAACGTGGAATAATAATACCGCATTCCAACAGAAGTATCGACAAAAAGGTTCTCTTTACAAGCGTGTTTATCTGAAATGTATAGTGAGCATACTAGGTGCACGTGTTTCTTATGTCTTACTGTATTCCTAGCTACATTAAGATTAGGCGACTGGAATAACAGTTTCACTTACCAGTTTCACTGTGCAGCTTTCAGCTTGAGGTGGCGTGCGTACTTAACGTGCTCTCCGAGGCGCACCACGGCCCTGCCGTGATCTGATTAAATCGTCGTGCGGCAGACTTCCAAACAAGAGAAACATGATAGTCGCTGCTACCATTTCCTTCGAAAGGACACACCTCAAAATCGTGAAATTCGCTGACATAATCCTCGGTACGCTTTTCCTTCCTTCCCATTTTCACAGTCATCAGAGTTAATTTGTTGAGTTTGCGCAGGCTACTGGAGCGCAATAAATCAGTCGTATTTATGCCCTCCTAAACCAGAGGGAGGCCAAGCTTGTGAGAAGTAAAACAAAGATTCGTGTTTTTACTATTGGCCTTTACATAAGAATAATTCAATTCCAAACTGTTTCTTTGAAGACCAGAAACTTAGCGCCCAAAACCACGGGGATCGATGGCCAAGTGTGTTAGCGCACCACAGCTCGGAGCGCGTAGAGAGAAGAGTGGTGTAGGATAAAATGGTCCAGGACAAATGGTCCCGGTCAGAATGGTTCCGAACAAAATGATCCTCGGCGCAAACCCGGACAATATAGTCCCAGTTGATTTGCCGACACATTGGGAGCTCTACAAAAGTTTCGTGAACTGCTACACTGAAGCATTGCTCCACACACGTGCAGTGGCGGTCCCAGACATTGGTCTTAGGGGGGCGAAATTGCTGCTTAAGTAACAAAAAAAGAGACATCACACTTTGAAATAACAAAAAAAGAGACATCACACGCAACCCTGAAAACACGGGCGCAATGGTGTAACAGTGGCGCCATCTAGGTACTGTGTACAGAACTAGCGAAAAATTTAAATACTACAGATGGCAGCTAACGGCCAAGGGTCTATTTACAGCATATTCATTTTGGCGAAATTAGATTTCAGAGAGCACACACGCTCCAGTGAGTCTGCTCTTTTTAAAGGGGTCTTCTTCCCTACGTCCCTATGTGAAGACATCGTCCGAGCTCACAGATCCTCCAATCAAGACCGACTGTGCTCTCTTTTTGCTTGGCTGTAATATAAAAAAAATTATAAAAAGCGATCGATTTGGGGGGGGGGGGGCGGTCGCCCCCTCTCCCCCCCCCCCCTTAGGACCGCCACTGCACACGTGTAACGTATATTTTAATTATTTATTTATTTTTAATTTTTGAGGGATATTTTAGAAAACAGTTTAAGAATCCCAAAAGTTAGTTTAACGTCCATTGTCGCTCACTCGGCTCTAAGACTCCTATTCGCATAAGACTCAGAGCACTGTGCAAAGCTGGAGTTTGGAAGTCACTACACAAATACACACTAAAAGCGCAATGTCACGATGCACTCTGCGCTTGATTGGAATAGTATGGTAATAACATACACGAAGAAAGTCGACGAACACAATTAGTACGTTTTGTTTTCACCACTGCTTGATTGGTCCTATCAGCTCGTAGCGTCGTCTGCATTGTGACTTTAGTTAAACGTATTATAGGCATAATGACGCTGCAAGGAAACGCATGAACATGGTTAATCAGACATTATCATGCACACACTCGCGAATCTGCGGTCGTGTATCGCTAATGCGTGATGCACGTTAAAGACACCAGGCTGCTAGTGGTACTGTACTGGCAAAATTTCTCACCTACAGTGTAAACCAGTGTCACCGCTCCTCAAAGACAGACTGACCTTACGTCAATTATTTATTTGTTGTGGCTTCGTACGGTACAACGTTTTTTGTTGTTTTTTTCTCGTGCTCAATATGTCAAATATTATAGACATTATTTGATATATCTACTCGCTTATTATTTTTATAGTATACGTTTTCCTTCACGGCTCAGCTACTGGCATGCAATGTGGTTTGAATTCAATAAATTTTAAAATGGGTTGCGTTTCATAATTTAAGTAATTCAGCGAAACATTTTTGCTCTATGTCCAATTTGCTGCAGGTACAAAAAATCGATTAACCTCTGAAGAGCAAGCAAACTATGATGTGAACGTAATTAATGCAAAGGTGCAGCGAGCCGGACAAGAATAAGGATAATAATCCCTGGAGAAGGAGAACAAGGGGGACAAAGGACGAACACAAATTTCGAAACACAACTAGGCGACTGGTGCGCGACTGAAAAAATCCACCTGGTCCTTGTAAGGGACCTCTCCATTTCCAGTGGAGCACTCTACCACTTAGATAACCAAGAGTTAGACGTCAGTAAAGTAAGCGGGTTTTAACAACTGCCACCAGTCTAACACCAACAAGGGCGAACGGCCTACATTTTAAGGTTATAATATTAATGCAATTAACGCAAAGGTGCAGCGAGCTGAACAACATAGACCCTAATATTATCGTTTTTATTTTCCAGCTCACTGCCCCTTTGCATTAACATCATAACCTTAAAATGCAGGCGGTTCACCTTTTTTGGTGTTAGACTGGTGGCAGCTGTTACAACCCGTTTGCTCACTGACGTCTAACTCCTGGGAGTGCTATTCTGGTCACAAACGGTCACGTTCGTGTTTCTCGAAAACTCCTCCCCCTACGAACCGCGCGCTCCTATTGGCCATAGCGCGCGTGATAATTCCACGCGGTTCCCATGGGAACGTTCGCGAAACACGAAAGCAACCGTTTGCCGTAAGTGCCGCTCTTCGAGTTCGGACCGTGACGACAAAGTGACGTATGACCACGTCCGACCTACGTAGCACATAGCGGAAGTCACGTAACTAGATTAACTGCGGTCCTACTCGACACACCCTAATCTCTGTTTCACTATGAGTGCGAGCTAGTGCGAGTATAGGAGCTACAAGAACGTGTTCCGGGCTTTCAACGTCCCTGTCGAGCAGGCGCGCTTGCGCAGTGCAAGCCAACGCTCGTGCAAGCATCGTTCGGGGTGATGTGCTCGTGCTTTTAACTTCTGTTTCTATTGCACGAAGAGGAAAAAGCTTTGGGCAGGATTCTCCAGGAGGCGTAGAACAATGGCGGCGGATGCGACTTGTCTGCTTCCAACGATGGCTCGACCAACGCGTACAATGACGGGTTTTCCGTGAGCACCCGGTTGCCTTCGCTATGCACGACGACTTTTTCTGACGACAATACCGCTTGTCGAAAAGCACCGTGTGATCGCAGTGTGACCAGCTGCGCGCCGAGAAACGGAGACGATGAGAGAAAATGACCGTCGAGCAGCATCTACTAATCGAATCGCGTTGAGATTTTTCGCAACGGGAAGCTACAAGGACGCGGTTTCCACCGATGATCTCATAGCTAATGCCCAGTCGATGGTGATCAGAGCCGTGACGGCCGTCGCGAGTGTCGCTGTAAACCTGCTGGGAAGAGACGGCTGGGTCGACAAAACCCTGGACCGAGGCAACTGAGGCATGTGCGAAAGAAGGCTTTCGTCGCCACCCCGACAAGCACACCGACGTTGTGGGGTGCGTTGACGGAACCTAGAATCTAACTGAGCCTTCGTTACCATCATCATCGGTCTGAAGGAGACCGTCAACGTTCTGAAAGAGACCGTCACCGTTCTGAAGGCCTCCTACACTTTGCCGCAAACACCACTTTGCCATTAACAACATGGTGGTAAGTACGTTAAAACTTCAGGGTTTCTACCGCTTCGAAGCTAGTGCACGCTTAGTGCCTATGCCTACAGTTGACCATTTGTTGCGGTTTGTAGCTACTGTCATTCAAGCAATAAAATCTGGGTGGGCTGCTGATGGCATTTTATTGTATCAATTAGATATTTTACCTTTTCACGCCAAGCTTCTGGAGTTGCATGTCAGTCATCGGACAGTCCTAAGAAACACTGTTCAATTCCCTGCCATTAACTACGAATAGGTGTGTCCTAAAATGATTTGTTAGTTGTTTAGACAGCAGGAGTTTAGTCTGCCGGAGTATGGCAACATCGTTACCCACTGTAGACGAGAAGTTTAGCCAGTGCAATTTTGTGGATGGTTGTCACCTCCGTGACCAAGAAAAACAATAAAGATACCATTGTCCTACATTCAACACACGTATGTTTAATGTAAAGGTTATGATACCAATTAAATAGATTGTCGTTTCAAAAATGACAGTAACTCATTGAAATTAAAGAGTAGTGTTAACTGGATTTTTTAAATTTGCTTGTGATGCAGAGCAAATACGCACTGTTGACTTACCACCATCAAGCATAAACAACGAGCGGAAGCAGAGTAGATGTGTGAAGGAAAAGCGAGCATATGCTAAAGAAAGAACTGCTACGTAACGTGAAGAATGTCAGCAACTATCTTGCCATTGTGGTACGAGCTCAGTTGCTATGCACATGCTTATGGCAGCCTGTGAATGTAGGATGCTCCCCATATGGTATCAACCAGTGGCGAGGGGCGGGGGGGGGGGGCTTATGGTGCTTCGCTCCCCCTCCCCAAATCCGGCGTGCCCTAGAATATACACACAAATTTCGACAACATCCACCCCCCTCCCCCCCCCCGCACCCCAAGTCATGAACATCCCTGTCACCTCAACTTCCCTCCCCCTCACCCCCTCAAAAGTTCCTGGCTACGCCACTACAATCAACAGCACTCAATAGACAGTCAACATTATCAGAATAAGCGAAATTTCCTTTATTTTATGCACCATATAGGCAGTGTTTGTCTTTATATGCATGCAGGCAAAGCACACACTTCAGAACACACTTGTGTGAAGGCTGCGTTCACAATGCAGTCCCCGTCAAACTTTCAAGGCGTTAACAAATTTCACAAATTAAATTTTGAACGAAACGCGTTAGTTTTGCAAAACGCTGGCAAACTTACATTGCGTTTTACATCATTCACCTTTGTCGTCCAATGAATCAGCAGTCAGCGCTACACAAACCTCAATAAGCTTGTCGTTTGTTTTCTTGCCGTTGGGGCGATCACTGGCGGTCGTGGCGGCGGCACAATTCTTTTTCAGGCCGTTGGCTGCTGCCTCTGTGCTCGCAGAAGCGTTGGTCACTTTGTGACAAGGTGAGGTTTTGAATCTTGACGCATGACAACACTGAATGAAGGTCTATTACCGTCTTCATAATCTCAGCAAGGCTGCCGTTACGAGCCACAGCAACACCACCACTTTCAAGCTTCATAACTCCGGCACAAATAGAAGCCAAGTCTTGCATCTCGCCAAGTGTTATACCGGAGACGTTGAACGCCAGCTCACCGTGCTCTTCAATCCGGTCCTGCCACCGAATGGGCTCATCCAACACCACGAAAGCATTCGTGTGCGCGTTGATCAAGTTACCGATCGCATGTCAAACCCCAGCCGCGGTCGATCCGACGAGCATCGCGGCCATGTTCTTTCGAGTTCATCACGCCAAGGGTACGGTTGTCGAGTTAAAACAATGCAAATACTCTCGTGCATTCTTGTTCTTACGTCATTTTGTCGTCACAACCCGAACTCGAAAAGCGACTGTTAGCGGCAAACAGAGGCTTTCTAGTTTCACGAACGTTCCCATGGCAAAGAGCGTTGAATCGTCACGCGCAATGAAGCCAATGGGATAGCGAGGTACCTATGTAGGGACCTGTAAAAAAGTAAAAACGTGTTTTTTTTTCTTTTTTTTTTTGCACGAGTTTTTTTGCAAATAAAAAAGTAAGTAAAAAAGACTGCCCGAGATTATGCGGTCGCGTCCATTTCTTCAGCGCCGAAAGCAAAGAGCATGGCTTATGGGGACTACCGTCGTAATCACTGCAGTGAGCAAAGGAGGCAAAGCATTATTAAAACTGCCCGAAGAAACTTTCCTGCATCATTCATGGCATGTTCACAACCGGTGCACTCTGCGTCAATCCCATGACTTGTCATATATTACCACAGAGTCGTCGTCAGCTCTGTATCCATTTCGAGTCTCCTTCACAGGCAAACAGGAAATTTCATTTGCAGCTTATGTTCACGGAGGCTTCACGAAGGATGATCGGTGTCGCAGCGTACCTTCACATAATGTTTTCTTCTTGTAATACGATCCGTATCGTGCAGAAACAGGGAAAGCAACGACGCAAACGAGACACAAACACCACAAGGACGTTACCGCGGTTTTCGCCATGTTTGTTTGGAAAGACCGTAGCGAAAGACTTCGAGAAAACAAGTTGAGATATCTTTGCTAAATTTACTTTACGTCATAATTATTTAAATAATCTTTCGTATTTTATAAAAGGATAATATTATTTTCTCTGTTTCCTTCCATTTTCCGGAAGGTATCCTTTTCTCCGTTATTCGCTCGTTCTAACTCCCGGAGGAAAGAAAGAAGACAACAAAAAGAACAGGGGGAAATGCGGGGATTTCTTCGCCCCAACTGCGTGGACACGTCATCGCGACGTAGGGGATCGTCAAATTCTAGCTGACCGCGTGCGTGAACCCGAACGTTGGGGCGGAGCCTCAAACAAGAATCATTCTAGTTTGAGGCTCCGCCCCTTCTTTCTCGATACGTCACAACTCGAAAGTACCCGTTTGCGACCAGAATAGCACCGGTTAGCTCAGTTGGTACAGCGCTCCACTGGAAATGAAGAGATCCCTACTTGGATACCAGAACCAGGCGGATTTTTTTTCAGTCGCGCACTAGTCACCTCGATGCGTTGGGATATTTATTTTGTTCTTCGTGCCCCTTGTTCCCCTTCCCCCAAAATTATTATCTATCGTTTAACAAACTATGCCTCAAAATTAGCCAGGGACCATTTTGTCCGGATCCCAGCGAAAAGCCCCCCCCCCCCCTCCCTGTTTTGACCTACATGAGCATCGTACCAGCGTGCGGTCGTGTATCACTACTGCGTGGTGCACGTTAAAGACCCCGGGCTAGCGGTTGTACTGCACTGGCTAAATTGCTCATCTACAGCTGAGGCACCAGACGCCCGTTGGGGCTGACTAACTTCCGGCTGTATAAACATATCTATGCAGATTGTTGGGCTATTTGATACTGGGAATTTGACGACATGATGGCGCTTAAGACGAGGACAAAGGAGACTAGACAACACGGAGCGCTCCGTGTTGTCTAGTCTCCCCTTTTGTCCTCGTCTTAAGCGCCATCATGACGATCAAAGTATAAACATACAAACAACGCAATTACTTTTAACACAATTATGATTATCGCACAAAACTCCATCACAAAAAGAACCCAGCTTTCGTCCTTCGCCCTAGAAGCCTGTTGAAGGTTGAACCCTTTTGCAGCTTATCAAAGGGCGATCCCGATGACGAACTAACAACTTGATAAGAAATTCGTCGTGAGATCACAGATGAGTCACTGACAGCAACGTTGCTGACAAACCACCATTCCGATACACAAATAGCCATCGCACTACTGAGCATACATTTATCCTTTTTTTTTAATGACCGAAAACGCAGAATTTTACTCAATTTGCGTTGAGAAATTGAGGAGAGGAGGAGACGAGAGCGCCTGGGGATCGACGTCAGAACGCCGAGTTCTGGTTGGAATGATTAGCGGGTAGACTCGAAGCTAGCTGTCTTTGTCTCTCCTGCACGCGACGAACGCTTTCGAACGCGGAGCGTCGGCGCCCGGCGTTTGGCTCTCGCATTCGAATACGCTCGACGAGTGCAGTGGAAGACAGCTATAAATACGTTAGGTCTACCCACTAATCATTTCAACCAGCAACAAAATGCTCAGTTGGGCTAGTTGGTTTAAGACTGGATAGAAGCGCCTAGGGACGGGGACAAAGTGAAGGAGGTAACGATAACACGGAGCGCACTCGCAACTGAAATAAAATTAAAAAAAATAACTCCAATTTTTTTATAAAATTACGTTACTTCCAGTTACCCCACTGTCTCTCTCTCTCTTGCTTTCTAAAAATAACATTTCCTTATCCAACAGTGCCACAGAAGGCTCACTGATACACTTATCGACGCCCCTTGTTTTGATGACAAGCGATTCGTGAATCTTCGTCTCACCCCACGATGGACTAAAGGCAAAGCTACGAACCGCCAGATCCAATCACGAGCCACTTAGAAATTGCGTGATATTTCTCTTCGTAGCATGTATCGGTGCTCCGCGTCTCGGATCACTGATGGGGGTAGGGGACAGTGGTTCTAATCGAATATCACTGAGTGACTCAGCAATTTTACATTGCCAAAAAAGCCCTGACATACAGGCTATTTTACAGTGTCACAGCTAAAGAAATGGTGCCCCGCTTTTGATTCGTAGCAATATTCGTCCACCTCAATCAAGGTTAAACATGTCATAGTTTATCGTAGAACGGGACTGGACCTAGCGGCCCATGGCTTTGGCCTTTAGTCCATCGTAGGATGAGACGAAGTATAGTTGACTTTGGCGCTCTGTCGTTTCAGGATGGTTATGTTTGAAAACAAAGGGGGTGAACGGGCATCGGTCGCAATGCACGACTAGATGCCCAGGCGGCATCTGTCTGATAGCTGCTGCGTGCCTCTCTAGCACGGTCATTTACTCAATGACCTCGGGAGATAGCATGAAGGTAAGCAAAGATGGCCGGTCTTAATTTTTGCCGTTCATAAACTTTTTGTGGAACACCTTTATACCTCCTTTTCAGGCCATCCGCCGCATCAGTCAGGGACTTCTGAGGAAGGCGATCGACCTGTAACAGGAAGCTCCTGCCCATTTCGTTGTGAACTGTTTTCTTCAACGCAGCCTCCGAGGCAGGACGTAGCGATAACTTTTATTACAAGTTTTGAATGGGTGGAGTCGTACCGCAACACACTTTTTTTGGAGCGCGGCCCATAAGCCCAACAGGTGTGATCATCTAGGAAACGTGAGTTTTAAATCTAGAACTCAAACCCCCGAGGTTCTCTCGTGCGTAAACCTCAAACCATGATAGCAGGCCGCAAAAACACCCATCAATTCGACTGCATCGTTATCAGTCAGCTTTTTAGGTGGAAGGACAATGACCAGAGAATCGTCGACATATCAAAAATTGAAAAAAAAATAACGCCATAATTTTCGAGTTTCTTAATTATAACTTGGTCACAATGCGCCAAAAAAAATATCAGACAGTACAGGAGCTACTCTCGCACCAATACAAAAGCCTTTGTACGCGTACACATCATCATCGAAAGACGCGAACGTATGTTCAAGATAGAAAGACAGGAGATCAATCGAAGCGTTCCACACTCGAACCGCAGCCGCTCCGGAAGGCCGTTTCTCCATTGCTCAGCCTGATGTGGAACAGAGTGAAAAATATTTCCCGACCTCACCAGAAGGCATCACACTTCCTTTCTAGTCCCATTCTTTAAAAAAATCTATCGCCTTCTCTGAGCTACGGATCAGAAGCGCATCATGCGATTTCAGTGACGACAGGTGGGTTCTAGAAACGTAGAAATCTGGAACTGCGTTGAAGAAATCATGTCACCATGAAATGGGCACGAGCTTCCTGTTACAGGTCGATCGCCTAGTAAGTGCGGTTTTTCCTCAGAAGTCCCTGACTGATGCGGCGGATGGCCCGAGCAGGAGGTATAGAGGTGTCCCGCAAACGTTCATTAACGGCAAAAAATAAGACCGGCCATCATTCCTTATACTGCATGCTATCTCTCACACTCTGAAAAAAGTTGCGGGAGCGTTATAACGTTCTGGTTGTTTTTTCGGCCCCGAGTAAGCTTTCGTCATTGTGCAAAAGAATCAATGCTCGGACTGAGATAGCGACCAATGCAAGAAGAAACACAAAAATAAGTCTTTGGAATGTATACACAACTCTGTCGTCTACGACATTCCACTGATCCTGCGGGCGCACCGCACGTATGGCAGACAAGCCACTGCGTAAATGGCTCCCGTGCGTTATGCAGGATCACGCAGCAGCTATCAACAGACGCCGCCTGGGGCATCTCGCCGTGCATTGCGATCGACGCCCGATGCACCCTCTTGTTTTCAAACAGGGCCATCCTGGGGATGAGCACAGAGAGCAATCAAATAAGTGAAATACACGAAGCGTTTGTCATCAAAACAAGAGGCGTCGATAAGTGTATCAGTGAGCCGTCTATGGCACTGTTAGATAAGGAAAATGTTATTTTTAGAGAGGGAGACAGAGAGATCGCGCTCAGAATTCAGGGGTTTTAACGTGCCGAGTCCCACGATTTCGGGCATCTGCGACACGCCCCATGCGGAGGACTGAGGATTAATTTGGATACCACCTGGGGATGCTTTTGGCGTGCAACCGAAAGCTCGGTTATCGCATACGCCTTCTCCGCAACAGGCCTCCGTCGGATGCGCGGGCACCTCGGCCGGGATTCGAACCCGCCACATGGGGATCCGGTAGGCCAGCGCTCATCGCCTCGGAGCCACCGGAGGTGGCAGACAGAGAGGGATGGCTGGAAGATTCACGACGGTTTTATTAAAGTATTCAAGTCAGTCTTTTTTTTAAACCAAACTTACCGTTGCGTAGTGCGCTCCCGTGTTGTCGTTACCTGCTTCACTTTGTCCGTGTCCTTCGGCGCTTCCCATCCAGTCATTTCAACCAGAGCTCTGCGCTCTGACTGCTTCCGCCGCACTCTCGTCTCCTCCCTCGCCCTAAGTTCATTCAACAGGGGTTGTGAGCGGTGACTTCCTCTCATGTGCGTGAGTCATCGTCTGTCTGCGTGCCACACTGCTGCTAAATGTAGAGCTGCTAAGGAGGTGCTTGTTGCTTAAAAAACTTGTTGCTCGTAGGAAAAGGTGTGCTGTGCGTAGGCCGCTAAGATCGCCTGGAC
>JAZHYW010055045.1:0-14754 GCA_037355805.1 Ixodes ricinus | reverse complement strand
AGCGACACATTGTTGTCTAACTTGCCGCACTGTTGTCTGCGACATGGCTTCCGACGCGTCGTTGCGTCGCTCCGTTCAGCTCCGCCCAGTTTCGGTATCATCCCTCTACCGAATGGATGGATGATGAATGCTAATGGCTATAATTATAACGGGCGGTAGCTCGCGCCACCTAGCCTAGAAAACTAAAATACTTCCCTCGCCTTTGGTTTTTCTGACTTTAAAACAAACATAATATTTTTATTACATTCTATTAAAGTGTGCGTGTGTAAAGATTTTCCGTGAGATTACTTTTCTGCTCAACATCACTTAATCGCGGTGGACCGCAGCGGACCTTAGGAGCCATCCCAGCAAAGCGAGCACTGCGTACAAATCACGTGACTACGCACACCGCGCATTGCTGCGTCTCTCAGGAAGTTCACGTGACACTCACACGGCTACTGGAATGGCTCGTAGCGTCCGCTGCTGTCCATCGTAAGGTGAAACGGAGTGCATTCGGGTTTCGACGGCCTCGATCGGTCCCGGAAGGCCGGCTTGCTATGGCACGCGAGATCAGCAGCTAGTTCTGTGCGCGCGGGAAAACTCGATGGCGTCCATCTCCTTCACAACGACGACTCGCGTAGCGTGACGCACCGCGCACCGCCACATGTGTGTGTAGGCGTTGTAAGGAGAGGGAGGTCCGTTTCCCCGAACCACGAAGCGCCTCCTCGCCCGATCGGTTCGAAAGTCACGTGACAATATGACCTTCGCCCCATCCGTGCTGCCATTGGCTGCGGCCTTCCGAAATTCGGACAGTGCGTGCGGCGATATCTAGCAAGTTGGACGCACGCCGCGCCGGACGGAGTCCCCGTCCGACGCTCTGGTGCGACGAAACCGCCCTCTTCCCTCCTCCCTCCCTCGTTCCGGCGGTCCGCACGTCGGATCGGATGGATTTTTCGCGCATGTGTCTCGCGCTTTAAACTCGCAAACTTAATTAGAGCTATGGTATTGATGGCGACAGTTCCCCGGTCATCGGGACAAATCATTGCTATGTGATAGGGTGCACGAAAAGCGATAGAAAGCGTCGAATACTCGCCCGAGGACATATATGTAGCTTGCATGGAATCCGGCAAGACGAGGCGGCTGCAATGGTTTTGGGCTCCCTCGCTTTCCGCATGACTGGAAGTGATGAACCATTCATCAATTTTCGCTTGCAATGGGCCTATTTCAACGTAGCCGTCTTTAGTAATCAACACGCTGATACACGAAACGGGAACCTCAATTAACTTCTGTACACCCGGAGCTGCTAGCAGATCGTATTGCTGCGCTGCTTTTATTGCGTTTCCATGTTCCTATATTTCCTTGTCGATGAACGACGAAGACGTTCTACATGTACTTATATCAAGTGCAGAAAGCCTCAAAGCAGCCACGAATTTTTACTATCTGATGCAATATTTTGAGTACTAACCTTCAATTTCTATCACTGACACGTTCGCTGCCGCTGTTCCCCCCGTCCCCGCACTGGCGGATGCCATGACTCGAACAAAGAACCGTGCACACTGGGCTCGAAAACGCAGATCGCAACACACGAGACGTACCTCTGCAGCACTCATCCAGCTCTTCAAAGCGCCCAATCAACGGAAACAACTCACCAGCGGCACTCCAAGGAGAGCGCTTTGCCGGCTTTCTGGTATGCGCAGGAGATCGCGATTCAGGAAACCGATAGTCTACCTTTCAACAATTTCTAGCCTCACCCGAAGGCGGAAATAAGCCTTCAACTAAGTGTTGTAGATGATAAAATCGAGTCAGCCACCACCGCAAATTATTTTTATTAAGATAAATTCAGTTACAAATTTTTACAATCTGAAACAGCAGTTATCACGAGGAAAACTGGCACGCACCTGCGAAGGCGTACCCCATGTTCATTGGCGGTACTAGCGGTTCGGTGCGCGCTCCATTCACAAAATGTTCCGAGCACAATCGAGAGGATGGCGTTGAGGAAACGTGTTTTCAGTTTACAGACGCAATGACCGCCGCCGACACCAGGGTCATGTGGAAAGCGATGGAGCTAAAGACATTGCAGCCGCCTCGTCTTGCCGGATTCCTTGCAAGCTACATAGGTCCTCGGACAGTATTCGACGCTTTCTGTCGTTATTCGTGCACTCTATGACCGCGCAATGGTGTCCCGATGACCGGGGGACTGTTGCCATCGAAGCCCGTTGCTCTAATTAAGTTTGCGAGTTTAAAACAGAAAGAAAGCGCGAACGAAGTTGGGGCACAGCAGTCACCCAACACCGGCCGGCTCTCATCCGGGACTTTCCCTCTTTCTACATAATCAGAAAGGAGGAAAGCGCAGGTAGCCCTTTCCCCTTTTTCTCTGCCCTCTTTCAGTAAAACGGTGCCCCACCTGTCGTACGCAACGGCAACTAGCGGCAGCCGCCATGCTGCAGGCTAGCGCGCGCCGCATACGCCTGCTAGGCCGTAGACGCTGGTCAATTCCGGCCCACGATGCCAACGTACTGCTGCGTGCCCCTCTGTGAGCAGAGTTGGTATCTGGACAAGTCTGGCATTGGCGTACGTATTCGCACGCCAATGCTCAGATGTCGGTCTGGTGGGGATATTCAGCGGCGTTCCGCGTAAACGTTTCCCTACTGAAGTGCAAGAACGGAACACGAGCCGATCCCATGCTACGCGCCTTGGGTATCTAAGTCCGGTGTTTTTTTTAATCTCACTTTTTTTGGCGTTTGGAGGTAGAGTTTTCAAGTTTCAGCTAGGTCGAAGAAATCAAGGCGTCAAATACAACTATAATCTTGCTCGTGGTCATCACTTGTGGACGTGACAGCTTCTTGAGCGCCTAGCGTCAGGTATGCCGAGCTCGCGGTGCTTCCAACTTGCGCGTGTAAATTATATGTTAGGTACGCATGAAGCCATACGACCCTGGCGCTTTAACCTGCCTGTAGCGCACAATCTGTGTGCAGCGCGTGCTTTATGCAAAGCAACATGCAATCGCTTGCAACATCTGCTTCACTGCAAACCTGCTGCTCTACATTTCAACTCTAAGACCTCCCTCTAGAAAAAGGGACTCGACGAATGAAGTAAAACTTGCGTCGAATACGTCTTTTACTGAGTTGAATTTGTGCATTGAAATTTTAAGTCTTAGTTCGAAGTACAAAACAATAAAAAAATATGCCCCCAAAAGGTCCGTTTTTTATTTGTTTTGTACTTGAAAGTAGAGGTTTAGATTTTTATTGAGAGGTTTAGATTTTTTATTGATTTATGACCATGTAATTAAAAAAATTAGATGGTCACACCGGCGTGCGCGATGAGCGAGTCCAACGCTTTCGTTGGCGAGTCGTTTCTCGAAAACTCTCGCCCGGAACGCCGTTGGTTGGCTCAGCTGCTCCGCGACTAGATCGCATCGCTAAAAAGTCGGGTCGAGTAGCGACTGCTCAAATCGCGTCGCTTTTTGCCCGCGATGGTCGCTTTTGCGATGAAAGTTATCGCGTGACTAGATCGCATCGCCGGTGGGAACGCGCCTGGCGAGCGACAGCGAAGCGGGTCCCCTGCGCTTGTTCCGTCGCACATCCGGAGAGTACTGGCGACCTCTAACTACAGCTCGTAAATTATAACCGGTTCCTATCATTTTCTGATGGATAGTAACACATGTCTGATGCCGTAACTACAAAGATCGTAGTAATTACACTTTTTCTTGCGTAGTTGGCCCTTAATGGATGCGGCGACCACGAACCCCTCAACGAGGAAGTTTAACTTTGTCGAATTGTCGTTCCGAGTCCGATCGGCTCTTGAAGAACCGATATACCTAATCATCTTCAACGGCTGGGAGTTGGGAAAGGTCATTTACCCAAACCGTGATCGGGAAAACGCTACCAGCAGCCATACATAGGCGAAGGGATCGACGAAACAATAACGCTACAGTCAAAACAACTGCTGCCGGCCGCAACGGAGTCCTTTCCAATGGCGCCGGCCGCCCAATGTTGTTGGACTCGTTCAGCGGATTTTCGCTGTTGCCAGATTTTTTGAAAGGGGTCTATAGACGCTTTGCACACGCGCCAGATTGAGCCGCCATAGCCGACCTTCTCCTGTTTTACCGAAATGCCGAGCCACTGAAGCGGGCGTTTATGAGCCTCCACAGGGGCCTATTCTGGGGAGGAGGACACAGTAGCACCTAAAGTCGCAATACCCTGTCCAGCTGTGGCAACGATGACGTGAAGCGAACGTAATAAGAGGAAACAAAAACTGAAGGTCGCTTATGGCGGCGCCCATGCACAGCTGCTGCAAAGGCGTCTATAGAGGAGGCTATGTGTGTATATATCCTCCGCGTGCTCGGGTGCCCCCGTTCGAGTGTGGCCTCGGCTCGAGCTGACAACGCGGGCTGTTCTTCTTTCTTCTTCAGTACATCGAGTTGTGAGTTTGCGCTTGTCTCTTCTCTCTTCCCTCTTCACTGTTCCTTTCTGTTTGTGCGCAATTTTAACCATGTTCAAAACCTCCAACACGCCATGCTTCCACTGTAAGGACAGTCACGTTTCCGTAGGACTCCAAGACGTTACGTACCATCTTGGGTACATAAAAGGGTATCCAGTGCAGCCTGAGTGGCACTTCAGTGCTGTTATGGTCCAGCACCAAACGCTGGATGGACAGTTGTGCGATTCGATGTGCGTTCATAATAAAATACAGTGCGACTAGGACAAGGAAAAAAACACGCGGCCAAAGCCCACAAACCAGGAGTCCCTTTTCGCAACATAGTGTCAAAGCGGGACACATGGTTACATGCACTATCAGGATATTTGCCAAAACACCTTGACTTCCTACATATTGTCGACCCAAAGTACGTCCCCAGCTCCAAGGCGGTTATTGACTTTCTGAAGGTCAGTAACCCAGCCGGGTGTAGCGCATTAAGCATTGATGTTGAATAATTGTATTATTTTATGCCCCACGGCGGAGCTCATGATAAGTGTCAAAGAGTGCATATTGAAACACAACGATGAAAGAGACTTCAGGGTGCTATGCGGGATCACAGTAGAAGATTTCCTCAAACTCTTGTCTGTGTATTTGAAATCCACACTCATCGGATGGCAGGGCAACGTGTACTACAGAGGTCCGGAGTATGTATAGGGCCGAGGTGTAGCCCCTGTGTTCAAAAACATTTTCCTAGACAGGATAAAGCGGGATCTTGAACTTTGCTTGGAAAATGAATACCAGAAAAGTGTTTAGGTGTATGGAAGATTATATAGAATTCACTGAGAGGGCAAATTTCCAACAAACGCTTAACGGTGTGCTGAACGTTTTCACGGAGAAAAGTCTAGGGCTTAGTTTCGCCCATCAGACCCCCATAAACAACCTTATTCAGGTCTTAGATCTACTCGTCAAGGCAAAAGAGGATCACGTTTGTTGGGCGTACAATCCCAGAACGTCGAAAGGTCTACTCAGCTATCAATCAGCCCACTCCAAACTCGTCAAACAATTCATCGCATTTTCTGCCTGAGGTTAGCATCAACTTGCGCCCGCATCCATAAATTGAGTTCCAGCTTCATGTCCCAGATCCAGAGGATCAAGGATTCGGGATTCCCAGATTCGGCTATTTCATCAGCATGCGAACAGTGGTTAAAGCACCTTAAAGGGGGGGGGGGGGGGGGAAGGGGGGGGGTCGTACAGGCAAAAAAAAAAAAGGGGGGGGGAGAAAAAGCACCTTAAAGCAAGCCCAGAGTTCAAGCGAGGTGACCTCCGTCAGAAAGAGAAAGAGAAAGTTCCAATCATTCCATATATCCACCGCCTTTCCCACGGACTGAAAAAAGTAGCCACGAGGTTCGGTGTGAATGTTGATTGTTCCGACTGCGCAATGTATGCACCACAGTGAACAAAGGGAGCATCTCGCTAAGGCCGATAGTCGCATTACGGCCGAGAGTGCATTAAGGCCGAGAGGGGCGAAAGGGCCGGGGGTGGCTTTGAGGCCGAATGGAGCATAACGGCCGAGAACTGCATTAAGGCCGATAGTCTCTGAATGAGCTGGTGTGGCCGCCTTCTCGGGGGTCGCGTTGTGGTTGACGACTTTAGTAGCCACCAAATAAGATAGATGGCGCCACAATGAGCATGGCGGGTGAAATTAACATATTTTCAGTCTCGTCAATCGCCGGGGTCTCTCTCGGATTACAATGATTGGCGCTCCGAATACTGTAAACTACTTAATTTTCGAGAGGGCCTAATTTTCGCCAATCGCCTACAATTCGCGAAAAATAGGTCCCGCGAACAATGCCGTTAAAATGTAAACACATTAGAATCTATATTGAGATCTTACCGCCTCGCGAAAATTAGAACCCACAAATTATTCCAAAACTGCCAGCTTTGACCTAATCGCGAAAAAATAACTCGTTTACAATATACTGCGGGAAAGTAAATATATGACATTTTTAAGAGTATATCTGTCGTTGACTGCAAATACTGCGGTTTTGGGTTTGTTTTTCACCCTTCACGGCCGGCACAAGCCGGTCGTGCCTATCCGAATTTTTCATTTATTTATTTGCTTTTCTGTGCTTTATCTTTTCTTATTCGTTTGATCAGTAGTTCCTTCATCTGCATATTTGGATTACGTACACACACGCACACGTATTTCCAAATAAATGCTATGAATTTAGGGCGCCTTTTTGGTACAACATTCCTATATTTTAATCATCGGCTTTTTAAGAGTTCAGTGAAACATTTATTGTGTCTTTTCAAATTTCAGCACTTTAACTAATTTAGTAATATCTCTGATTCTACCGGGCGGCTACGAAAACGATGAGTGAGGTTGATTTTAAAATTTTATTTTCAATCTTTTTTTACAGCGAAACGTTGAAGAAAACACATATTAGGAAATATGAAAAACACATGAGCCATCAGAATGTCAGATTATGACAATTAACTCACCGTCGGAGTGCATTCTTGCCTTGAAGAAGAGTCACGTGCTTCGTTCCGTCTCTCTAATTGGCTCAAGAGGGCATAGCCTTCGCCCTTTGCTAAAAAATGACGACACGGAGTGTAGCAAAAAAGAAAAGCTAGTCGAAACGGTCAAAGCGCTACATGCCTAAATAATCGTAAAAGAGAAAGCAATAAAACCAAAAACGCAGAATTTGCCGTCACCGAGATACAATGTGCACTGAAAAATAAAATAAATATGTGGCGCCATCTATCTTATTTGGAGGCAACTAAAGTCATCAACCGCAACTCGACCCCCGAGAAGGCGGCCACACTAGCCCATTCAGAGACTATCGGCCTTAATGCAGTTCTCGGCCGTTATGCCCTATTCGGCCTCAAAGCCACTCCCGGCCCTTCCGCTCCTCTCGGCCGTAATGCACTCTCGGCCGTAATGCGACTATCGGCCGAAATGACAGTGACCCGTGAACAAACGCGCGAACAAAGAGGGTCCAACGACTCGCAGTGGGTGCAGCGTCAAACACGGAATGAAGTTCCCACCCCGCGCTAAGAAGCGCTGTTTACAAGATCCCGTTTTCCATGCGGGCGCTGATATATAGGACAGTCGGTTGCCTGAATATGCTACAAGAACACAATAGTTCTTTGAAAAGAACCGCTTATTCACACCTCGCGAGACATTGCCGTGATTGCGGATGCCACCCCTTTTTCTCCAACACGCCAGTGATGTTGCCACACAAATACCAACTACACTGGGAAATTGCGGACATACTACATCACACAAAACAACATCGTGCGTGAGACAGCCGACATTGACTTTGACGAACCGCGGAATCAGCTTCTCGGATTTAGGGTAGCACGGCTCTACTTCTGTTCCACATGTATTCTTTGAGGTAAAAATAAAAAGTCGACCCAACACCCGTGCTTGAACTGAGATCAAAACAATTCTTGCTAAAATTGCCTTATAACGATAAAAAGTTTAGAAATATTACCCTCTGGAAAGTCTTATGCGGGATACCAGGTCCCATGGGGTAAGATAGTTAGTGTCGATGCGTCAAGAAGCCGAGCTCGAATTTTGGCATTTTTCCAACTGCCGGTCCTATACTTTGTTTCACCTTCCGTCCAGACGCAGCGGATGCTACGAGGGAACGGGACCATTAAAGCAGCGTCAAAAGTGCAAATCACTGGGCTTATTCTGTTTATGATTGGTTCAGGGATAAAAAACACAACAGAAACATTACGAACACCATGATGGTGCCCTTTTGACGCTGTGTGATTCGTCATATAATCTCGTAGCATCGGCTGCGTACCGGACGGAAGGTGAAACGAAGTATAGCAGCCTACTAATGTGAGCTTGGTCTGGGCATGCGCTCTAAACATCGCCCTCAAATATGACGTCCAGTGAATACCCCGTACCCCTATACGGTGGTATATATTAAACATTTTTTGGGAGCGACCAAGTGTTATAAGAGCGATTCAAACACCGCGGCTAAACGTTCAGAGGAAAATTAATCCAGCTACAAAAAACTTCCTTCGCTTGATTGGAAACAATGACAAGATACCGGGACCGAGACTCCGTCAAACAGCTTTGCGCGGTGAAAAAAAACAACAACAACAGTGGGTTAATAATTCCACCCCTTTTTTTTCCCTTCCCTTTAAAAAAAAAATAACATAATGGGAAGTTTTTTTTTTTTCGTAATGTGCGCAGTATTGTCATTGTTCAGGCTAGACTAACAGACAGCCTCGACTGAGCACTCTCGCGGCAGGACTTCAAGGTCAACAAGGCCCGCAGAGAGAGCGGTGCACACTGTTTTCTCTGCGGCACAGAGAAAGCGGTGCATCCCCTTAACGACCTCCGGCGCGACTCGAGCTCGAAAGTGTGTATCTATTATTTTTAGATCGCAGCTCTTAGGAGTCCGTTTCCGCCTTGAGCGGCGTGCGCCGTCGGCGTCGGCCTCAACCACGCGTTGCATTATGGGTAAATTTCCCTCGTTAAATTTGGCGAAACATTTCCCCGCTAAATTCAGCAGAAAAATTTCCCCACTAAATTTAGCGGGAAAACTCTCCACGCTAAAAATTGCGGAAACATTTCCCGCTAAATTTAGCTGAAAAACTTACACGCTGAAAAATATTTCTGCTAAATTTAGCGCATAACATTCCCCGCTTAATTTGGCGAAAAAAGTTAATTCCCTGCTAAACTTGGCGGAAATATTTCCGCTAAATTTAGCGGCGAATTTTTACCGGTGAATATAGCGGGAAATTTAGCGAAAATTTCCCGCTAGATGGGAGGGAGCGGAGAAGAGTAGGGAGGGGAAGAGGGGGCAGGCGCATGTCCTCCCCTCCGTACCCTCCCTTCCTCCTCCTCGAGAGCTGCGCTCTAATTCGGCATTACAGAGAATTGTAAACGTCTTTCATTTGTTTTTGTTCTAAATTTAAGCGTTACTCGTTTTATGTGCAATACATTACCAGCGTGACGATTAGATTGTAACGTCGTTGGTGTGCGAAGCTCCTAATGTCAAGGCTGTGTGGGCTGTTGTAACGGCTAAGTAGATCTAAGTAGTCGTGAAAATGCCAAAACGTCACGGCTACTGTCAGGGTCACTCTTTTGTCATGTCAAGATATCTTCAATGTCACGCCTAAATCGGCCGTAGGTGTGTCATTAGGTGCTCACCGGACAGAGTGCGGGATCGTTTCCAGACGTTTCAAAGCAATACAAAATTATCGATGTTGTCGTTTTCAGAGGTCATTTAGCGCACTTGATCACCAATCCCCTAGTGGAAATCAATATTTACGAGGTTTTGCTGAGGATGCGAATGACCCAAAATCTTGGGGATGTAGAACATGCCATTTGCGTACAGTAGAGCCACTAAATACTGTAAGCGGCTTAATTTTCGCAAGGACCTCATTTTTGCGACTTTCGTGACTTGCATAATGCCGCGAAAAATCGGTCCCGCGAATGTGTTTCCCGTATAGTCGTTAGTCCACAGCTAAGGTGGCTTAAGTTTCGTTACAAGGTGGCTTATAATCATTATTTCTGGTAATCTGAAGCCTTCATCTGAAATCGCAGAAAACGGTTTTGGGCCCTCCAGGTTAAAGATCGCGACAGAGCAAAGCGATATGTTGCGAGCTTCCAACGTATCTAAAGTTGTAGCAAGTCGCCAAACGGACGCTATAAATAAATCAATAAATCACGAAGAAACTCCCGTAAAGTACATCCTCAAGAAACCAAAACACTTTTTCTGTTTTGCTTCTCTCCGAGGAAGCAGCGGTAAATATAGACCGTCCGAAAGGCTCCGAACGTCGACGGCGAATACTCCGCAGAGATCCGCGCGGCGGCAGTCCTTGTGCAAGGCCGCTGCCCGTAAACAGACGCGTGCCAGTTGCCAGGTCAGGGAACACAAGGTCCCGCTTTGCGTCTTGGCAACCGGACCGGTCACTGGCGACCGATATAGTCCGGCCCCTTCGATCAATGCACGCGGGCGCTCGGCACACTGCACGTCCCCACCGCCGAGGGTGGACCCTCGGCGTGCCAAGAACCAGTGCGCCCACCGACTCCGCTGAGAATCGCCGCTAAGCCGCCACAAAAGGCCGTCCGGAGCCGGGCACCGTTTGTGGATACTTCGGGCCCTGGTCTGCGAATCCGTCGGCCCGTTCTTTTGGGTAGGCCCGTTTTGTTCTTTTCTATTTTCTTTCCGGGCAGGCAATGCTCCGCAAGACTGGTTGCTCGGGTGCAAGTTCTTTCGCAATGATCCGCCTCGTTGGGCCTGCACGGGTCTCCATATGACGAGGACAATGACAAAATGTGTTATTTAGGCAACAAAAAGTCTAGAGCGTCGGAGCAAAATATGGCTAGGCTCCGTTTCACTCCAATGAGAGCGTAGTAAAGAGACTATACTCATATTACACCTCAAGAACCAAAGTAAAAAACAAAAGCAAGGCTCCTATCGGAGCATGAAATCTACTCCTCTAGATGGTGAATGAAGGTATATATGGGCGAGTTTTAGATTAACATACCGTAATTTTACCAAGACTTACATGCTCCAAACGCCAAGAAAGAAAACAAAAAAACATCGTTTTCTTTTCCGACAATTAAATCCTGTAAGAGCCACTTCGTGCTGCGCATGAATCATGTGCAAAACTTCAATATTTCTTTGATATGTCAATGGGTATAGTAGACGTACATGAACACACGTACCATAGGTTACGGCGTGTTTACATCCGCTTTAATTCGGCCGGTTAGAGCAGACGGACGAAAAGATCACCTTTGGCCGTCTTTGATTGACTCCCTATTGGCGCATAGCATCGTCTGCGCTTGCCTGACTGGGCCCCATTCTTCTGCCCACTTCAGCAGCGGAGTTCAAAGATAAAACGATCTAAAAGTCACTACCACTGCATAACGTAAATATTAGCACACATTAAAATTCTCCTTAACAGTTACACAAGCAACAAATAACTAAATTAATAAAAAAGGATGCCGAAACCTCTGCTGTCGCTACGCCGATTCTCGGCGAAATTCGTAAGCATTTGGCGCGGGGGCTCCGACTCGGCGAAGCATAGGAATTCCAACCTCGCAACGGTCCCCATACTGTTCTTTGAAGAGCCACTCTATTCTCCCGGGAGTCGGCTGTTTCGGATGCAACCACCAGAGCCAATCCTTCCTCCGGGGTGTCGGCGGTTTATCGCAAACGGCGCCGTCGCTACGCCTCTCTTTACGCTATCGCGTACGTTGTGCTCACTGGGGAAACGAAACCAAATGTTCCCTCGTTGCCATCGAAGAGGGTGCGCGTCAACAGCGTGCGTAATAGGAAGCGTGCTAGATGACTCTTTCCCTCTTACGCAAGAGGAAAGTGGACGCGAGCGATTGAACGAAGTGAAAGAGCACGGCGGGAACCTTGCCGCGGCCTCACGATACCTGTCCAGTCCAAACCACGACCGTCCAAACCAAAAACGCCTGCATGCACCGAGGCAATAAATGCTGACGCATTTAATAAATAAATTTGTTCGTCGTGCCCCCCGTAAAGCTGGCATGTCTTAGGTGGGGTGCACGCGTGCTTTGAGGCGATGGACTAAAATATGACTAGCGAGCATTCATTCGTAATCTACTCCCTCGAACTCCCCAAAATTACTAGTGAAGTATCCCACGTCAGAGTTATCTAACCTGTCACGCATAACAAAAGTCGCATTGCAAAATAACAGTTTTCACACGCCAGGGTAAGTTCGGTACTTCGTGTTTACTCAAAGCTAAAATAGAATTGTTTTATACGGCTTTAACTTTGTTTATATTGTGTCGAGGCTGTTAATCATCGACAACATTTCTGGGTTGGTGTTCAGTGGCTCTGATATTAAAATAGGTATCTTTTGTTCACCACATTTTGTGCGATCTCTTAACTAGAGGTAACGCAAAATGTGGGTTATTCTTCTCGCTATATTTACCTCTACATGACAAACTATATTCAATTGGAGCCTGCTCTACTCTATCCTTGTGCGTTACGATTGTTCACCTTCTCATGTTTGCCTGTACACCGTGTGTAGAAGCGTTCACCCTTGCATTTACCACCACACGGGTGGCTGGCAGTATTCTTAAGTAATAAATAAATGACACAATCGGGACTGCACGTACGAGTGAACCGCCTTTTGTATCTCGGTGTGCTTAGCAGCGTTTGCCATTTTTGGACATAAACTAAATTCCCGCGTGTTTGCAGGTTTTTGTTTTTCACGCTACAATAAATTCGACATTATTCTATGACCATGTTACTGTGCAAGCTTTTCGTTTTTTTAATAAATGAAGTTTAAACAATACACTGAGATTGCACCAAAGAACAATGCATGCATTGAACAAGGGGGCGCATTCAAGCGCAAAGATAAAAGCGTCAATCAAGAGGGGAAAAAAACGCCCAGAAAACGCGCGATGACAAGGTGGCCAGCGCGCGCTGTCATTGGTTGAGATAGAGGAGAAACAAAAGCACGTGGGTTCATCTTCGGCTTAGGGGGGGGGGGTAAATAAACGCACGAGGTACGCAAAGAGCAGACGCACTTGCACGCCGTACACGTTCCAAGGTAACAAAACCTCGGCCATCTCCTCGCGTAGCATCAAAATCGCAAGAAAGCCCTCTCCATTGTCAATAAATGTTAAAACCTTCCGCGATAGAGAAAAATGATCTCGCCGGAGTTTCCTGACTTTGTATGTGGAGCTGCACTGCTCGTATATATGATACAAAAGACATGATGATATTTGCAGATATATTGAGAGAATTATTTGTGGACAAGTCTCAGGCATCACTCGAAGCACTTCATGAACATGTACCCTGTGAACATGTCAATGTGACGGGACACAACGAAGAAACATGTGTCAGGCAGTGTCTACAGACTTATTTTTGTGTGATGCATCCTCACTGTGACCACAGGTTTAAGGAGGGGGGGTCGTTGGTAGGGCATGTCCGGTCTCGAGGTCTCTAACGGAGCCTTCTGCCATCTCTGCCAGGCAACATGCTGTCGTGGATGATCACCCGGAAGCGCGAGCTGGAGTGCCAGGACCAGGCGCTCCGGCGCGAGCAGGAGGCCAACGCCTTGGAGTACGAGATGAAGCGGCGCGCCCTACAGCGGGACCTGCAGGACCGGCGCCGCCTGGCCGCCACCCGGGGCACCGTCCTCTGCATCGTGGGCTGCGGCCTGGCCCTGGCGGCGCTGGGTGTGGCGCTCACCTGCGTGGGGCTGCTGCTGCGGGGCGGCCCCTTCAAGGCCCCCTGCACCGTGGCCGGCCCCACCTGCGTCGTCATGGGCTTCCTGGTGCTTCTGCTGTCCGTCGAGACCATCATCAAGTGCCGCCGGGCGCAGAGGTTCCAACAGTCCGACTCCAAGGAGACGCTCCTGGAGAGGGCCCTCCACAAGGCGCACAAGGCCACCAAGGACACGAACGTGGACGACGCCACGGCCGTCACGGCAGCCACGTCCAACTCCATCGTGCTCAACCCACAGAGGCTCGCCGAGCCCCTCGAGATGGAAGAGACGAAACTGGATACCTAGTGACGGTGGTTTGGACGACGTCGCGGTGTGGTGTTCTTGTTAAGCTCACGTGCTCGCTGTGTCGTTGTCAACGTGTTGTGCCTCAGGGACTTCTAGCTCCGCGAGTGTGTGTGTGTGTGTGTGTGCGCGCGTGTGGGTGCGTGGAGTGTACCAGCTGCAGAAAACGAAGCGTTTTCGTTCTTGTGATGTGCCTTCGATATCCGTGTGCATTTAGGCGTCCCGGATTGGCCGCCTCTACACATTGCGGGCCGCGCCTCGCGAGTCAACGCCGTGTCGCCAGCACTTGTTGCAGGGCGTGGTCTTTGTCTCCCCCGTTCGAAGAGGGTTTTCATGTTTCTACGAGCTGACCTCGCTTCACAAAATCGATGACTAAAAGACTGCGGTGAAGAGGTCCGCGTTAAAAAACTATTTTGAAAGAAACCCTCTTTTGTGACACCGTCCAACGAAGCATCTGCACTAATGGACGCTTACACCCGCCAGTACAGGATGTCCAATTCTTGTCAGTGTATAGGCTGAAAGACACGGGGCTTTTTGCTTGTGTACAGGCACACCTTTGTTGCGTTGTTAAAAAGACACCATCAAAGTTTCTCGACATCTGGAGGACGTAGGGCTTCTGAGCACGCTACTAAGTGTGGGGACCCGCAAACACCACGCGGAAATCGTCTCGTGATTATGCTCTTTTCGCACCGCAGTTTTGAATGGACTGGGCGAATCGTCGGTTGGTTCTTACACTTTGTGGGATTTGCCCTAATCGAATGATCTACACTTCGTTTCATACTTAGTGTACAACGCTGTCAAAGCTGCTGGCGCGAGCACCGGTTTGATCTCTAA